>PVJA010034246.1:0-22609 GCA_004027025.1 Myocastor coypus | reverse complement strand
TCTTTCTTTTTTCTATGCAACATCAATAGGGAGGTGGGTCATGCCCACACACTGTACTCTGTAGAACGATTGTGAGGACAATATGCAATATGTCAACTTTCAAAGAAAAGAAAGGGGAAAAGAAAAAAAAAAAGTAATGTGGATTTAGAAAGGTTAATGTTCAATTGTTTGATCAATCTTATATACCTATATGTATTAATCTAAACTGATCTGATGATGAAAATATGTAATATAACCAATGTTAAATTTAAACAATAAAAAAAATTGAAAAAAATAAAAGTAACAAGTTGTGTATTCAAAGATAGTATTAAAAATGTTCAAGTTGTAACTTCTCTAAAAAAATAAAAGAAAGAAATATTTATTACATTGTCAGTAGCAGGTGGTGGCCATGCCCCATGTATTTCATTTGCCAGAAAAGCACCTAACTTCATGCTTGGCAAATAACAGGCATGCAAGAAATATTGGAAAAAGGGAAGCTAGGGCTTTGAATAAGCAATATCCATCTAAAATCAGGTTTTCTCGCTGTCCCAGTGCTCTATTCATGTCTTTATTTTGACAGATAACACAGTGTGTCTTGTACTGCATTAAAACAGCTTTGTGTTTTCATGTCCTGAGTCATTGTAAAGGCCCAGGAGTACAGGCGTGGATCTCACACATTCTTCATTGATTTCTCCATAGCGTGCTGTAGCATAAAATCAGATACATGGTAGGTATGCATTGTAGAGTTGAAGACTTATTTTAAAAGGCCATAAAACACCATCGATTAAGCAATTCTTGGCTTGGCTTTTCACTCGATATCCATTAAAATTCTGTGGCTCTCTGTGCTCCATAAGGCACCGTCATCTTGAGGGAAAGAAGCTGAGGTTAATAATTGTTAAATCTTCAAGGTGGGCAAACACTGTGTGGAGACAGGTTACCCTCTCATGGATTAATTACTGCCCAATGATTGCAGATTTCACTTTTGCAACTGGGTTGTGAGTGGTTTTTGTTGTCGTTGTTGTTTTTAACTGAGCAGGTGTAGGAGCCAGCCCTCTTGCCACAAGAATGTTCCTTTCAGGTAATAATCATCTAAAGACTTTTTCTTTTTTTTTTTTTTTTACCAGTGAGTTGCAAGGAATTGGAAGTGGTTTGCTTCTTTGAGAACAGATTTTTTTCATGCTTTCTAAAGGGATGTTGGAAAGCCCAGCTTGAGCTATCTGATTGAGCCCCTTTCTGTTCATTGTACAATCCAAAGAACTTTGTACCTAGGATGGTTCCCTTACTTTGTATGTGTGGAAATTACCAACGAGTGAAACATTCTCAGTGCCCAAGAGATGTTTTGTTGTTGTTCGGAGTTCGTTTCAATTGACTCTGGGTTCCTTCTTTCAGAACTGGTAGATCAGCTACAGAGAACATGTGGTGTCTGAAAGTCAGCATCTTCATCTCTTTTTAAATTGCTCATTATTTCTTTCCATTGACTTTTGATCAGATCCTTAAAAATACTGAGTGTTAAAGGCAGGCATGGTAGTACATGCCTGTGGTCCCCAGACTAGGGAGGCTGAAGCAAGAAGATAGCTGTGAGTTCAAGGCAGCCTGGACAACATGGTGTGTCCTTGTCTCAAAAAAAACAGAAAAAACAAAAAAAAAAAACAAAACAGTTGTATGTTAAGCTAGTTTATACTATTTCCTTATAACTTTATAAAGTTATCTGCTTCAATTAATGGTGTTCAGTGTTCTGGATAGTAAGCTCTGTATTTGCCTGACCAGAAGACTTATATAAACAGGGCTGGCCTGATAGCTCAGTGGATTAAAGTGCCTGCTTAGGCAGAGGCAGGAGCTGGGGGTTCGATCTTGGCATGCCATGCTGTCCATGCTCCTGGAGGGGGTGAGACAGCAATTGAGACTGGGCACTGTGGCGCATGCCTATAATTTGAGCACTTGGGAGGCTGAAAAACAGGAGAATTCCTAAGAGTCCTATCTGTGCAGTGGACCCCGTAGACCCTGTACTAAATCCAAAAAACAAACAAACAAAACAATTCCTCTTTGTTGTCCACAAGGGGAACTTTCAGGTTGAAGACTACTTTTAAAATATCCTTCCCATTTTACTCAGACATTTTGCTTTCTGGTTAATTTTGGTATCTGTCATTGTCAAATAATCCCCCTGACTTTGTGGTGGATTGGCTCTTACTTATTTCGTACAGAATTATAGATGTCTTGTAAACTTTTATAAAGTCTGAAATATAGGCAAATAATTGGTGGTTATAGCACCCTATATTTCTGAGTTGTAAGGAGTCCCTTCAAAATGGCTCCTGCTCTTTGGGAGCTACATGGCAGAAAACTTAACTGGAATAAAAATAGGTGAATAACTATAAGAATTTTTAAATAAATGGACACGTTAGCAAGTGAAATGAGCTTGAAGATCAGTAAGAAAGGAAAGAAGAGTCTGAAATTTTAAAATCTACCGGGAAAGGAGCATCAACCATGCCAGTTAACCTAAGTTTTCAACCTGAGTAAGTTAAGGCTCCTACAAGTGATCAGACCAGGGGTGGGATGCACACAACTAGGTCCATCCATTCACAGAGGAGTGTGTTGCTAGAATATTGGGCCCAGCTGAAGCTGAGTCACTCATAAAGGGCCTCTGAGCACTTTCTGACCTGATTTTCTTTCCTGCCCCTCAGAATTGAGTAGCTTTGCTCCATCACAGCCTTCTGTGATGTTCCTGCTTTGGAGCCAGCTGATCTCTGGAATGTTAGCTGAGCTGATTTTTTTTTTTTTTTTTTTTTTTTTTTTTGGTGGCCCGCTCAGCCCACCCCAAGGGTGAGGCTGGTGCAGCATGTGGTGCTAAGGATCAAACTGTGGTCCGTGTGGGCTTTGCCTAACCTGCCTATGCACGAGCTCTAGACCTCTGAGCTACCTTGCCAGCCTATGAATGTCTCCTTCTTTGCTTGTGAGCTTGAGCATCTTGCTCCATAAACTGGAAAACTGACCAGTACATTCGATATGTGCACATCCAAAGGAACATAAGATTTTTTTTCTGGAGCTCTGTGTGGGATGCCACCTTCTGAGACTTTGCCACAAACAGCTCTGCAGGTTGTGCAGAGGTAGGGGGTCAAACACATATGCTGGTAAGCCACCCTTAAAATCTAAAGTTTGCCATCTAAAATGAAGACTACCTGGTAGCCAATGCATGCTTCCTGTATTAATGTAGGCACTCAAGAATTTCCTTGCTTGGCCCGGCAGGATGGCTCAGTGGTCTAAAGCACCTGCTTGAGGAAGCTCGGGCGGCTGCAGGGACTGCGGTTTGATCCCCGGCACCACATGCTGCACCAGCCCTGCCCTAAGAGCAGGCTGAACTGGCCATAAAAATAAATAAATAAACAAACAAACAGAAGTTCTGAAACATGAAAAAATAAATTTCCTTGCTTATAGGATGGCATCTGTGGTTTGTGTAGCTTAGTGGCTCTAATGTGGGTTTGGTAGAAGGTGTAATTGTCTTTGATTAAGGCCTTAAACTTCATACTGGAATGTCATGGCCTATTGTTTTTCAGTGAATGATGGTGAATAGTCCATAAGTCTTAACCTCTTTGGAACACTGAACTATAAAGAATAGTTCCTACTAAGTTTATGTTTTTCATTATTTAATGTATGGTTTTCTTGTATAGGCATTTGCTACTTTTCAGTCCTTAAATCTTCTTAAGCAATGTATCTCTTGGACTTGTTGTATTGGTTTTCTACATCCCAGATTGGTGGTGAGGTAGTAGATGCAAGAGTTGTATCTGGTTTATTTGGAGGAATCATTTAAACACAGCGAGTTTAAATCAAGAAAAAGAACAAAACCATTATTTTCATAACACATCATTCCTATGGTTTTTCTATACTTTCCTCATGTTCTAAGCTTTCTCTCTAAATGTCATTGCTCTGTTTATATATATATCTCTCCAAAACTTGAAATATGTAAATTTTCAGTCCATTGAATTCCAAGCTGGGATCCTCATCCTGCTGCTTTATTTGATTTCAGTATATATTCATGTGTCCTACAGACATGTAAAGGAAGATCACAAGCACCATCCATGTGGAATAGGCCAAACCCAAAGAGTTAAGGGCCTAGAACTTCCATTCGTTGCCACTCATTTAATCATTTCATATTGGGGATGGGGTATAGATGGAGCTCTTGCTGTATATGAGTAGGGAAACTGCAGGTTGCTTACCAGGTGATTATGGTCTTATTGTATGAAAAAAACAGAGTTAAAAAGCATACTTTTGATTATATACAAAAGCAAGCTGCAGGTGGAATAATGATTCAAATATGAAAAAATAAAACCATAAAGCTAATTTTAAAATTGTTCAGGGGTTTTTAAGACCTTAAAAGTATATCCCGTAACATGATTAATGGATTTGACTTCATCCAGTTAAAAGATTTCTGTTGAATAGATGATGCCATAGGCAGTTAATAAATGAGTCTGAGATTAACCAAAGTATATTAAAGATAGAAAGAGATTAATAGAATGATTAAGGTACTGTTATAAATCAAATAAGACAGTGTAGAGAAACCAGCAGCAAAAGGGACAGAGGAGCATGTAGACAGTTAACGAAAGAAAAAAAACCCAAAATGTGTGACAAAAACAAGAACTACTTAACTTCATTTCTAATCAAATAAGTGAAAAATTAAGGGACAATAAGTTTTATGTTCACCAGATTGATGAAAATCCCAGAGAATATTAATTTGTGTGTGTGGGGGGGTGTCTGTGTGTGTGTGTGTGTGTGTGTGTGTGTGTGTGTGTGTCTGTCTGTCTGTCTGTCTGTCTATGTATGTATGTATTTGGTACAAGGTCTTATTCAGGGTCATCTCAGATTCGTAGAGATCCTCCTGTTTTCAGCTTCCCCAGTGCTGGGATTACAGGCATAAAACCATATGCCAGAACTCGGTGGCCAGCTCATTGTGCCTGGGAGTGGGGCCACCATGACACGTGGTGCTGGGGATTGAACCCTGGTCCCTGTGCTTGCCTAAGCAAGTGCTTAGTCCCCTGAACTATCTCACTGGCCCAGCTAATACTAAATTTTGGCAAAGAGAAAGGAAAACAATTATCCATGCCATGAAGATAGGAGCTGATGCAATTGTTTTTTGATAGCAGCACACCATATAACCCAGTAAAATTAAGCATTGGAACATACTATGCCCTGTAGAGTATACACCTTAGAGGACACACAAAGTTGACCCCTTTTGTATTACCTCTAGCAGGGCACCAGGGTTCCAATTTCTCCAGGTCTTCTTCAGCACTATTTTGTTTTCTGACATTTTGATAGAAACTGTGCTAAAGGGTACGAGGTACTGTCTCATTGGTTTGCTTGGCATTTTCCTAATGATTAGTGATAGGAAGAATGTGAGTGTGGTTGCTTACAGGGGTATGCCTCCTTGGAGAAACGCCTGCCCAAGTTCGTTGCTTATTTTTAACTGATTTTTGTTTTTGTTGATGAATTATTTGAATTCTTTATGTGCTGTGAATACTAAATTCCTTGTCAGACAGGGTTTGTAGATACGGTCTCCCATTCCATGGTTACCTTTTCACTCTGTTGATTACACCTATGGATACACAAAAGACTTTAATTTTGATACAGTCCAATGATCTTTCTTTACTAGATTGTACTCTTTGTATGATATCCAATACATCATTACCAAATCCAATATCATAAAAGTTTTCTTTTGTTTTGTTCTAACAGTTTTAGGTATTACCTTAAGCTCTTTAATCTACTTTTGATTTATTTTTTATGAGGTGAGATAAGGGTCCAAATTCATTCCTTTGCATGTAAGGGTCCAGTTTTCCTAGCTAATTTTGTTTAATAGTTTGTCATTTCCATATTGAATGATCCTTGTGCCTTTGTTGAAAATCATCTGATCATATAGGAAAGGTTTTGTTTCTGGGTTCTTTAGGTAATTCCATTGGTCTGTATGTCTATTTTTATACCACTTCAGTGATGCTAATTACTGTAACTTTTGATAAAGTTTCAAATATGGAAGTGTGAGACCACTAACTTTGTTCTTTGTCAGGATTATTTTGGTGATTTGTGGTCTCTTGAGATTCCAGATAAATTATAAGATTGCTTTTCCTATTTCTGTGTGAAATACTATTAGATTTTGCTGTAGATTTCATCAAATCCATAAATCACTTTGATGTCTTCCAATCTATACACATGCGCTATCTTTCCATTTATTTGTATTTTCTTTAACACTGTACCATTTGAAAAGATACATCTAAGATATAAACCTAATATGTATCAATATAGTGTGCATACCTAGAAATGAGATATTTGGGAAACAAAGTAGACATTAGATGACAAGAAAATTAAGACACAGACTAATGTAAAACTGTATCATTACTTGAGACATCTCTCTGCGTTGTGTGACAACAAGAAGAGAAACTAAACAGTAGAGAGACAGAGAACTTACTCCTTGAGAGAGGTAAGAGTGGCAATGAAGAAGATGCGTGAAAGCGATGAGTGTTTTGGAATAGCTGCTTTGGGTCAAGTGCAGGCATTGCCTGGGAGCTCAGCAAGCTGCTGTGCTGAATTGTGGCACCAGCCTGTGTGACTCTGCCCTCTCCTAGAAAGGCATTGATCACTTTGTGCCTGAGTGAGAAGAGGAGACATTTAGGGTTGTGCGGCCTAGGGAGATTTAAGCTAAGATTAAGACAAGGAAATGTGTATTTTGAGATACAAGAGTTTTGAAGAACTGTCTTGGGAGTATGAAGGAAACTTGAGATGACATGTGCTCTTCAATGAGCAGAGGGCCAGACCGGCATTCAGAGTAAGCAAGTAGCTTATCCTAGCAGCTTTGCTCCAAGTGGCATCCCAAGACAGGAAGGTAAAAATGAAATTTACCATAAATGCACATTGATTTTGCAAGCCAAAGAGTTGGAGTGAGCTGCTGCGTCAGAAAAATGACTTGCCATTCATGAAAAGGAGGGTCTGTGACTTCTGCAGGCAGGGTGACCAAAGCCCATTGTCCAGAAACAAAGTGGTTTCCATTAGACACAGGTGATCTTGGTGGACAGATTTTTACAGGAGCAGATAGATGGAGACTAGGACCACATTAACTGTCAGTCTGGTGAGAGCACATTACTGGTTTGTTTTAATCAATTACTAAAAGGCCATGATGCGCCATGATAGGGAGTGACCAGGAGGTGTCATAGGGGCAGAAAGAATTCTAGAAAGCTGAAGGTATTCAGATGAGATGCTCATGTACAGAAGACAGGCAAATACAATAAATACAGGAACTGTTCTTTTCTTCTAGATTTTTCTTACGATACTAGCAGGCCAACAGAGCTGAGTAACCTGATAGCTACTGATTGTTGAGCTATACTATAAATCACCCAGCTATTCAACACAGAGCTTCAAAATGACATGGGGTTAGTGGACAGATCAACTCTTTGGTTATTTCAGGGAAGTGTATATCCTCAAGGCCTCACTGTTATTACCTTCCAGAGTGACATCTCCAGCACATCTGATTCTGTCTAAGTGACAAAAATAATTCATTAGAGGGTATCAAAAGCATTTCTCTGCTTATTATTCCAACCATCCATCTTCCATTTAATAGTATTTTGTATATACATCATGCATTTTTAGCACTTTATAAAAATTAACTCACTGAATCACCCTAACATCATTCAGCGTTGTTATCTTCCTATTGGGAATCTAAAACACAGACTAAATTATTTTTTTCAAGACACAGGGGCAACCCCGGTGTTCATGTTTTTATTATTACATCCATGGCTCTTCTAGGTGATTTTGAAATCTGTGAAGCAGCTGCTCAATTGCTGTTCTTCCCATAGGCTCCTGTGGGTCCTGACTTGCTGTGTCACGTGTAGGCAGAGAAGCTGGTGAGAACTGCCCCCATGGGGGATAATGTCTCTGGCCTCCCACTTGTTGTACTGCTCTCATCCCTTCTTCCCGTCTACCTTGCCAGCTGAATGGGTGTCAGTGTCCTCCTTGAGTGTCCTGGCTGTGGTTAGAGACACACAGTTCTTAGGGGATTGTGTGGGAGACAGAAGGGAAGCACACCGGGCCCTGGATCCAGGATCTGTGCTTCTCAATGCTTGTATCTGGATCTCAGCTGCTCCATCTCCCTTGGCTGACACCCCTGCCCTAACTGAACCCTCCTCACCCAGGGAATTCCAGACAGGTGCCATTCTCACCTATGTGCCAAGCATCCCAGCCCATCTCTGGAGAAGTACGCAGCCATATGAGCTGCGATCACTAAACAAGTTGCCCTGCTGATTTTGTGACACTTTCATGGTTAATCATTTACAAATATTTGTATCACTCAGGGCCAAAGTATATCTTTATATTTTCAGGTTAAATGTCTACAACTTTCTATTGAACAGATTAAACATTTTGATATTTGACTAAAACCAACTAGTAACTTACAGACTGTGTGTGTGTGTGTGTGTGTGTGTGTGTGTGTGTGTGTGTGCGTGTGTGTAATGGAAATATCAGAGGACTCAGTTTCTCTAGTATACCCACTCAGCAATCCATATGGAAGACTTCTATGATCAAATATGTGTGCGTCCTACACACATACATCCCAAAACCAACTCAGCGGCAGATAGCAGCGTTGGTTGCCTCTAATTCAGTTCTGATTTGTCACTTCCTACCTGGGGAGAACATGTATTTCCGCATGTTGAGAGCTCAGTCTCCCTTCAGCTGCTGACAGCAAACCTTTGGTGGTTTCCCGCATACTGGCTATACATTGGTTCCCACAAATCTCCTTATGTTTGTTTAATTTGCTCACAGAGCTCAAAGAACTCAAGAAACAGGTCTGCCCACTCACAGTGTTATTGTGAAGGATACTGATAACAGGTGACTGGAGAGAGTGGGCTGGAAGGACAGAGTACGTGGGAAGGGATGTGCGGCTTCCATGCCCTGGCTGCCATTGCATCCCCCATGAGCCCCCAGGGCCTGTTCTCTGGGTTTGTGGAGGCTTTCTTGTGTCATTCACCCTTGGTGACCAATTTCTCCTTCGCTGGAGGTTGGGCATTGGGGCTGAAAGTCCCAACCCCATTCTGTCTGCCCTTTCCTGCTGTCAGTCCCCATTTTAAGGCTATCTGGGGGCTTTTTGGCCTTCAGTCAGTAGTGCACAAAGGACACCATGCTGGAGGGTGCAAGGATTTCAGGAGCTGTGTACCAAGGCCACTGTGGTGAAGATCATATAAATATTCCACAATATCAGCTGCCCTATTTTTTAAAGCAATCATGGTTTTATTTCCATCTTTATAATATTCTGTATTCCATTTTTACATGGTTTCTACTCCAATGTAAAGTTGACTAAAGGACTGCTAAGGTGGTAGAAGGAGCAGAATCATTAGGATATTCGCTGCAGGCAAATTAAGAGGCCTTCAGGGCTGATGAGATAGCTCAGCAGACTAAGTGCCTGCTTAGGAAAGCACAGTGGCCAGGGTTCGATCCCCATCACCACATGCTGTGCCAGCCCCTTCCATGGCATGCCGAGCTGGCCACCAAGAGAGGGCATAGTGGCATGCACCTGGGATCCCAATGCTGGGGAGGCTGAAAACAGGAGGATCACTACAAGTCCAAGCTGCGGAGTGAGACCTGCAGCAAATACATTATAAACAAATAAACAAATAAGAGGCCTGCATGATGGGGACCACAAAGGTTCCCTGGCCATAAATGAAATTTATTTTCTGTACTTATACATGCAAATAAGTCAGTGGAATAAAATGTGGTCCCCACACAGGACTTTGCTGTCATCCCTTTTAGGTAGCACTTGGGCATTCCAAAAGGCCTCTCAACATCTTCATCCAAAAGCACCAAAGATACAGTAAAAACCTTTTCCAGTTTAGTTACTTGCCTTTCTTGTTCTTTGCTTTTAATGTATTTAGTACAGGGCCTATAGGGTGTCACTGCACAGATCAGACTTGTAGTGATCCTCATGTTTTTCAGTCTCCCAAACCCTGGCATTACAGATGTGCACCACCATGCCCAGTCTCAGTCACCTTCTCACCATGCCCTGGGGGAGGGGCTGGCAGGGAACTCGGGGCTGGGGGTGGAGGGGGGGGTTGGGGATGGGGGGATTGAACTCCAGTTGCTGTGTCTGCCTAAGTAGGCACTTTAATTCACTGAGCTATCTGGCCCACCTTTTGCCTTTCTTATTCTGTCTTCTGACAAAAAATAAATAAATAAACAAATAAATAAATAAATAAGATTTCTTTGTGTTCAGGGTATTTCAGGACTGTAGTGTTTCACCCATAGGTGAACTATTTAATCAGCACTCCTAACAGCAGTCTGCTGCTCAGTGTTCTGAGCTGCCTTTTGCAAGTTTTGCCAGAAAGTGTTAATACTTCCTTAAAGGAATCATTTATTCTCCCTGATGCAACTGAGGTATAAAAACAGAAACAGATAACTTAATCAAGAAGTGTTTAATAATTATTCTGTGTTCTGGCATGCCCCGACTGTGACACTGTTCCTCAGATGGTTTATAATTTGGGAGTAGTAATGAGCCTATTTCACATAAATAATTAGAATAATTTTACTAAGATTATAACCGAGTGCTTGATGAAATGGTTCAAGCTCAGTTGAGCATGGGTCACAGAGGGGAGTGACCCATCAGAGAAGACTGAAATGCTGTAGGAGGAATTTGCAGGTAAGTCAAGGTGATGCTGTGTTTTGAGGATGAAAGATTAGATGGGGAGAGGGACAGAGTTCCTTTGGACTGGACTCCTCAGGGGAAGGAGAAGAAATACTGAGTGCTGTAGGAACAAAGGGAAGAAAACCCTGGCCGGAACAAAAGGATATGGGAGGGGAGGCAGCAATGTACTGCTGGTTGTTTATTTTCAAGCCAGAAATCTAGGCATATTTTCCAATATATAGACAGGGAGTAGGAATATTTGAAGATAAGGTTGTCAGAGAGTATTTGGGGTGTGCGTTTCCATCATCCAGAAGTCTTCAGTTGATTCAGTATGGCGGCCAGCTAGAGTACCTTTATAGGAGCTCTGTGTAGGATTCAACCGGTTCAGCCCTTATCATGAGAGCAGTATTTAGAAAGACTTCAAGTGAGAGTGTTTTGCCCAAAACTTCAGAACTTCTGTGAAGATTTTAAATTTTGTTTAAAGGAGTTGATAACTACTTCCCTGCAAGGGTGTGGGTCTGCTGATGCTGTCAGACTATTCTACCCAGCAGCTGATAGCTGCTCTCGCAGGGCAGCAGCAAACAGTTCTGTGTTGAGCAACCTGGGATGGTCTGCGGGATTGACGGGAAGGAGAGTGCCCTGCAATTAGCACAGGCAGGAGAGAAGTTTCAGATGGGTGCTATTCACTCAGCAAACCCATGCCATTCAGTGATTTTGGCTTTAGAAGCTGGTTAAATAGTAGAGAAAAAGTGGAGAAAAACGCAATACACATTAGAGTGTGCGTCTTCTCATCATGGGGCTGAAGACCAGAATCTGAGATTACAGGGCACAGGTCACAGGCAGAGCCGTCCCTGTTTTCCTGTGCTGTGGCAGGAAGTGCATTTCATAGAAAAGTCAGAGAGGAACTGAGGGGAAACGGAGAGCTGTGAGCTGAGGAGCTCGAAGCAGCTGTGCCGCCTCTGGAGCTGGCCCTGTGTACTCAGAGACTGATCCTTGGCACCCAGGCGCTGGTGGTCAGCCTGTTTTGGGGCTCGGGAAGCCACACCGATGACGTTTTGGGCTGGAGTCTGGGATGGTAAGAAGTTTCCATTGTTTGGTTTATTGTTTGAGTCTGAAACTTGAACTTAGGAGTTGAGTCCGAATTCTTTACTTCCTCTTAAAGACTTTAAAACATGTATAGCACTTTAAGCTTATTAGGCTTCCCAAGCATTAATATTTTTTCTTTAAAACTTTCCTTTAGGTCTTCCCCATATCAGGAGTACATTTAGTAATGAATCTCATCATTTCCAAGACTTTGCGTGAACATTTGCTGGAACTTATGGAGCAAATTTAGCATTGTTTGTGTTTTCAGAGCTTTAGTTTCAGAGGCAAAAAGCTCTCTGCCAGGTGTGTATGAACCAAACTCATTAGGCAGTGAGAAAGCGACTTCTTTTCAGCCACTGCAAACCGTGCTGTCCTCTGAGCATCCAGCAGCCATGTGGCATTCAAAAGGGGGTCCCTGTCACACAGGGAGTTGTCCTCCATAAAGGTTTTGAGTGTGCTGCAAGCTTACTAGCTCTGGGAGCACTGGGGATATTTTTAGATGAGGCCTGTTCCTATGAATGAGGAAGTCTGGCAGATGACTCTTCCGGCTAGATTATTTTTTTTCCAGATTTTTGCCATCGTAATATGGAGACCACTCAGGCAAATCTTTGCTTTCCGAGGACAATGAGGGGAAAAGCCATTCTGAAAGCACTGGTAGGCAGCTGCAGGAACGATGCTGGGAGAACATTGTGCCACCTACTCATGCATTTTACACAGCTTGCCTGTGACCAGCAGCGGGAGGCAGGAAAGGAAGTCTGAGGCAGAATAAGTCCTTTATCACAGGGTGAGCAGAGCCATCTGCAGAGGCCTGCTCTCCCTGGAGTGATAAGAATGTTATTCTCCAACCAAAGAAGACCAGAGTATGTGGTTTTTGTCCACGAAAACCGTTTCCTTAAGTTACATGACAATAGATTTCGTTTTATGGAGGGTTTACACCAGTTTTATGAAAGAGATGAGATTACTGTTAATGAGGGAAACATGCCATTTAAAAAGTCCAGACTCTGTAAGCTGTTGAGCATGTTCATACCATCATCTGGCCGCACATCTGACAGAGTACTTCCTCAGGACTCAAAGAATAACCGTTCAGGACATTAGGCCTCTACCAGGGATTCCCAAGTCTTTCCCACACAGAGACCAAAGAATCAAAAGCACCTTGATTTTAAGTCATGCTTTGATGGAAAGCTTGCCTTCACTTTTAAACTTGATGTGATTTTGCTCTTTCCCTAATTGAAGTGGCAGTTCTCAGCAAGTACACAGGACAGGAATTCCTGAGGTGGATGCTTTTTGATACAGGTTTGGGAAAGTGTCATAATGCCTGAAGTTTTGTTGCTCAAGTTTTGTTTTCATTTTGCTATGCCCAGGATGGGACCTAGGACATCCTGCATGCTTGACAAGTGCTATAGCTCTGAGTTACGTCCTCAGCGCTTGTTAGGTTTTTACTGTTAAGAAAAAGGGTCCCCTCAGTGTATTAGAGAAAGTATGTTTCCACACATTTTATACTGCCTGTTTCCACAGCCTACTGAGTTTTTGTTAGCTGGTAGAAACTTCAGTTCATGAGCTTTTTGAGTAAGCAGCAGTCATATCCCCAAAGAGCATAAAGTCTGCTTGTGCCTTGAGTATAAAGATTTTACCAGAATCTACAGATAGAGATCTCTGCCTTCCTACCACACACACACACACACACACACACACACATACACACACACGCCATATAAGAATTTACTCTGAATCAGAGTAGACTGACTTTTTTGTCTATGTTACTTTGAGTCCCAGAGCTGTGAGTTCTCCCTTACAAGGGCTAGATTCAGAAGGAATATTCCTAAGGTTTTAGATGAGTTGATAGATCTGAGAAACAACTTTTTTCCATTCACAAGACTCTGCTGAGAAAACCTAATTCCCTGAGCCTGGCTGTTCCTAGGACAGGCTGGCACAGATCCTTCATGATTGTTCCATGTTTCCATCTCCAGCAGGCTCAGGGCTCAGAAACAGACCAGGAGCACCACCATCCCTGTGCCTTAGTGACTTCTTCCTTACCCGAAATGTTCATTTTTAATCTATCAGATATTTCAAGCATACAGTAAAGTTCAAAGAGCAGCTTAACCAACATTCAAGTATAACCCTTAAGATTTTTCAAATATTAACATTCTGCCATTTGTTTTAGGTTTTTTGGTTTGGTTTGGTTTGGTTTGGTTTGGTTTGGTGGTGGTGCTGGCAGTTGAACTGATGGCCTTGCACATGTTAAGCATGTACTCTGTCACAGCTCTAAGTCCTAGATTTTTTGAAAACAAAGAAAACATTACTGGTACAATAGAAGTTCCTCCCTCTGTAATTCGTATTTCAATTTCCTGGTGCTACCCAGAGCAATTACTGCCTTGATGTTAATGAACATTACTTATATCTTTGTGATCTATAAAGCATATAAAATGTCATTCTTTTATACATACATATATATATATATGCAAATATGGATATGTATATATATGGTATCATGGTCTACTTGAGATTTTTGTAAACTATTTTTAATTCTTAGCATTTAAAATCTTTTTTGTTTCATATTGACATATAATCCATCTTTTGACTGTTTTATGGTAGTCCACCATTATTCCTTTCTTGGTGGACATTGAACTATTTACAATTTTATTTTATTTTTATTTTATTTTTTTGTCTTTTTGAGACAGGGTCTCTCTATGCAGTTTAGGCTGGCCTTGAGCTCACTTTTGTAGCCCAGGCTGATCTCAAACTCGCACCAATCCTCCTGCCTCAGCCTCCCGAGTGCTGGGATTACAGGGGTGTGCCACCACGCCCAGCCTTGCTTTTGTTTTTTGTAACATTGTGAACATCCTTATCTATGTATGAGATTTCTTTCTAAGTTTGCATTGTATGTAGTATGTAGCTACTACCTAAAAGTGTGGTTAGTCCAAATTGCAGTGTGCTATAAATGTGTGTGTATGTGTATGATTTTTAAAACTTAAAATGAAAATAAGAATATAAAAATCTTATTATGTCATGTTACAATGACAATATTTGATATATATTGTTATTAAATTAAAATGTATCATCAAAATTTATGACACCAATTTCTTTTGAATTTTTTAATCTGACAACTAAATATATAGGGCTTGGATTATATTTCTACTGGACAAGACCATTTTAGAGCACTAAAAGTTAGTCACTTATTATTCATAATCTAGCCATGACTTTTGTAACTATTGGAGAACAGGCCCAATCCCTTAATACAGTTCATGCTGCTTGCCTATAACTCCATAGTTACTGTGTCTCATGGACTTCAAGTAATCTCTGTATGGCTCTTTGAGGAAAAATACTGGTCCTTATTCTTTTTTTAAGAAAAGTGTATTTTTGTTGATTACAGGGGCTCATTGTACAATTCAGACTCATAGTGACCCTCTTCTCTCAGCCTCTCCAGCATGGAAATTACAGATGTGTGCCACCATACATGGCACACCTGGGGGTTCCAGGGCCAATGTAGCATGCATTACTGGGGATTGACCCTTGCACTTGCCAGGCAGGTGCTTAAATTGCTGAGCTATCTCCCCAGCTCTTGGTTCTTATTCTAAGAGTAATGGTTTTCTTAAAAGAGCATGATTCACTATACAGAGTCCATTTAATATTATGATCCAATACACTTGCCAAACAAAAAGTTCATAAAACAAAATTTCACAAATTCTTATTATACTTAGCTTTATATTTTTTGGTTCTATTTTGTTGGAGTCAATTTACTACAATGAGTTAGCCACTCACTATAGCAATAAGTTTAGCATTCCTCAAGGATATTTATATTCCAAAATGGAGTCTGGATTATAGAAAAGCTATGAGTAGCATATCATGGTAGGCCATTAAGAGGTATAATCTTTTATGTATAAAGTAAAAATTAATTTTTATAAAATGTAATTAAATTTAAAAGTGAAGTTATTAATGTAAAAGCATTTGATAAAGTCTAATAATCATAAATAAATAAATTAGTTAAAATCTAAAGTTCTTTTAAAAACTGAAAATAAGGGCTGAGGAGATAGCTCAATAGAATAAGCGCTTGCCTGGCAAGTGCAAGGGCCTGAGTTCAATCTACAGTTCTGCAAAAAATAAATAAATATAAATAAAATTTAAAAAATAAGAACTGGGAATAGAAACGAACTTTTTAAAACAGTATATATGTACCAAACCTCCAGAAAACACTCAGCATTGTGGCATCCTGAGAACCATTCCGGTGTTGAGTTCCTTCTTTGCATCCATCACCTGAAAGTTCTTGTCTTCCCAATGCAACTGTTATTCTAAGGAAGTGTGTGTGTGTGTGTGTGTGTGTGTGTGTGTGTGTGTACACTCACACATGAAAATATTTATGACTGTCTTTGTTTTGTCTTTGCAAATGCCAGGTGTGGTGGCTCATGCTTATAATCCCAGATATACAGGAGACTGAGGCAGGAGGACTGGCAGGCCAGCAGAGAGAACATAGTGAAAAGGAAAACTTTCTAAGGGCCAGACAGATAGCTGAGTGGACTAAAGCACCTACTTAGGCAGAGCACAGCAGCCAGGGCTCAGTCCCCAACATGCCATGCCGTTGCACCCCTGGGGTACACTGAGATGGCAGTTGAGACTAGGTGTAGTGGTATACACCTGTAATCCCAGTGCTTCAGTGGCCAAAAACAGGAGGATCACTATGAGTCCAGTCTATATAGTGAGACCCCATAGACCCTGTAGACCCTGTCCTAAATACATTTTAAAAAAAGAGAAAAGTTTCTGTAATTGTATGTTGATAGTTACAGAAAGGTCATTAATTGTCATAGCATTTCCTAAGGATTTGATATGTCTAAGATATATCCCAACAGTGATACCAAAACAGTATTAAGACTTCTGTTAGTCTATGATACTATTGTCATAGTCACTTAACACTTGATTATTCTAAAAGATTTTTTCTATGTTCTATAGTTGGTAATGGGTTGAGAGATGTTTTCTGAAGAGTACTTTTCAGAGTAGCGCTTTTAGTTACTTTTTTTGTTGCTGAAGCAAAATACCTGAAACCCACAATTAAAGGGTGAAAGGCTTATTTAGCTCACAGTTTGTTGAGTTTTCAGTCCATAGTTGCCTGGCTCCAAGGCAGAGTGGAATGCGCCAGACAAGTGTTCAGAGGAGAATGGTTCATGGCACCAATAAGGTAGCAAAAGCAACAAAGAGATGAAGCAGACAAGCCTCTTTCTGTCCCCTGTGTTGTAGGCTACTGGGATTAGGGTGGTGCCAGACCAATCAGTGGACTGATTTGCTAGTCACCGACCCTTAATCCTAGCACCCTTAATCCTAGCATTGCCCTATGATTCTATCATATCCTCTATAAAAAGCCACAGTTGAGGTTGCATGAGGCTTTGGAAAGACATCGAGGCATGGACCATAATATTCAGCTCCTGACTCCCCAAAGACTCATGAACATTCCTTTACAAAAAAGGAATTGGGTCCATCGCTAAGAGTTGCCAGAGTCCTAACAGTTATTGCTGAAAAGGCTAAGTCCTGAGTCTTCTCTGCAATTTAAGGCAAACTCTTAGCTGTGAGCCTCGGTGTAAATGAAAAGAGAGTTACACACTTCCTATGTACAATGGCACAAGATAGGCATTTCTACTCCAAGAGTTACAGAGGGATAGCAAGGACTATGAACAAAGCAAGTGCACAATCCAGCAGGGCAAACATTAAGTCCTACAGTTCCATTTGCAATGAAGCAAGATGAGCTCCAAATGGATTGAGGAACCCCACCCCTATGACATTTAAGGTGGTTGTACCTCCTATATTCTCTCTTGGATGAGTTCTGCTTCCTCTTTGCAGCTTTCCTCAAACTATCCATGTTTCTCACCTCTCCAAATTTCTGGAGTCTCCACTCTACCTTTGGCTTCCCTCTTGAAAGCACACTGCCTGACCTCCCAGGCCTTCTTCTGAAATCTGGGTGGAAACTTTCCTGACTGCATAACTTATGCATCCCACCACATTTAATCTTAGACAAAGTCTCTTCACAGGAGCAAAATGCAGATAGACTTTCTGCCAAGCCCTAACATACATTGTCTGGAATCCAACAGCCAGTACAGCCTTACACAGCAGAGAAATCCCAAGCCTGATCTTTACCAGCAGGATTCCTGTCAGCTTTCTGATCTTCTGGGCTCAACCTGAACCCCCCATACAATTCAGCCTAAAGCAGCAGTTCGCAACCTGTGGGTTGTGACCCCGGTGGAGGTCGAGTCACCAAAACACAGAGATCACCTAAAGCCATTCCAAATCATAACTGTAGCAAAATTACAGTTTTGCAGTATCCAGCAAAATTATTTTTGGTTTGAGGTCACTGCAACATGAGGAGCTGTATTGCAGGGTCACGGCATTAGAAAGGTTGAGAACCACTGGTCTATATCATTCTCCTAATTCCTCTACTCATAACTGTTAGAGGCAGTCTTTGTAAAATAAAGGTATATTTAAGTGAGTAAATTTAATATATTACAATGTATAGAGCAGTGGTCCTCAACCTTTCTAATGCCATGATCCTGCAGTACAGCTCCTCATGTTGCAGTGACCTCAAACCAAAAAATAATTTTGCTGGATACTTCAAAACTGCTTTACTTTTCCAGCTGGCATCTCCCATCGTACCCCGACTCTTTCCTTCCCACAAGCCAGTTCCAAAGGCTCTTTAGCCATGTGGCCATGTAATGTTGCATCAAGGACCCCACTTCTATGGTACCAAATTCTGTCTTAGTCACTTTTTCTCATTGCTGAGACAATGTACCTAACACCCAAGTTAAAGGGCAAAAAGTTTCCTAAGGTCTTGGTGTGTAGAGGTTTCAATCCATACTTGGCTGGCTCCAAGGCAAGGTGGCAAAGGGCAAAGGGTCAATGGTTTGTGGTGACAGAAGGTCACAAAAGCAATGAGGGAGAGACCTTTACAGTGTCTTTCTGCCTCTTTTGTCCAACTACCAGAATTAGGGCGGTGCTAAACCAATCAGTAGACTGATTTAAAATTTTATTTATTTTTATTCTTGTTTCAGAACCCTTGTTTGTTTATTCACTCATTTTTATGGCCGGCTCAACCTGCCCCCAGGGCAGGGCTGGTGCAGCATGTGGTGCCGGGGATCAAACCGCGGTCCCTGAAGCCGCCCAAGCTTTCCCAAGCAGGCGCTTCAGACCACTGAGCCATCCCGCCGGGCCCAGTAGACTGATTTATTAAACACTGTTTTCCCAGAATTATACCTTAGATGAGTCACACACTGTAGATTCAGCCACCTCTTAAAAAGCCCTACCCAAGATTGCGTGAGGCTGGGGTAGGGGCATCAAGTCACAAACCATCACAGTAGCTGTACCCTTTTCAGTTATATGTAAGATTCCAGTGACTGAAAGCTAACCCAGAGTCTGACAACCTTGTAAACAAAGAATGATTACTAAATTCTTGATAGTAGCATCATGTGCATTAAGTACAGTGGTCCTGATGCCAAATCCATGCCATATTGTGTATTCCTTATAGCAGATACAGAGATATAGATCTGCTGTTGTAGGAACAGGGGTGTCTTAAGGAAATATCACTTAAGACAAATGTGGGTTACCATCCATAGGGAAAGGCTGGATTGCTTGTGATCTGCCTGATTTCATGGTGAAAATGTCAGAGCAAAGGTGAACATTCATGTCTTAGGAAGGGGAAAGGGAAAACTAATAAGACAAGTACTCTACCCCATAATGAAACTGTGCTCTCTCAGGCAGCTTCTTCTCTTCCTTAACCTCTGTATTCCTGTCTCTGATATGTTGACAGTGTTATTGTAGGAGGTACAACAGGAGGTTTCACAGGAAGTCACAAGGCAGATTCTGCGGGTCTTGATAAAGGGCTGTGCTAACTTGGCTCCATTCAAGTACTACAAGGGCACTTAACCTGGTGTTGAGGTTAAAATTTATATGAAGTTTTTCTTGATTCCAACCAAACTTTTTGAAGCCAAGCAAGAAAGTCCCTGGCAAATAAAGAACCTCTATATTTTTTAGACCTAGTTTGCAATTTGCCTGTCATAGGATCTTGCAAACTTCCCAGACTCTGTGGAGCTTTGTATATTGGCCTGTCTAGTAATGTTTTGCATTTTCTTTGTAGACATGATACCCAGGACATACTGACTGGAATAAGTTGCTTGGCAGAGGGGATCAGAGTGTGAAGGCAGTTCAGTTTACCTCCCAAGTCAGGATTTTGATGTTTGCATTTTACAGATTTTTTTGTTCACCCATCCAGGAGTGCTCCTCCCATTCATGTGCCTAAAGCATCAAAAAGAGCATTTTTGTTTTGTTTTTCTTTTAATATGCAGGCATTCTCCAGGTTTTATGAGCATGATAGGTTCATGACCCCATCAGTCTCATCTCTGCCTGGAAACCAAGCCACTCACTTTTATTTTTGTTTCTACCTTTTGAAGGCACCTTTTAAAAATGAACAAGAGCAGCTCTGATTTGGAAAAAGTGAGCCAGGGCTCTGCAGAGAGCCTGAGCCCATCCTTCCGGGGCATCCACATCAGCTTCACCACCAGCTCCACAGACAGCCTGGCTTCAGACTCCAGGACCTGCAGTGATGGAGGTAAGACTCCCTTGACTGAGAGGCTCAGATCCTGCAAGGCCTACAAACCCGGCCTGAGTTGGCTGCCAGGATTTGAAAGTGTTGACCCCTGACATAGTCACTACCAAGGACTGTTGAAGTTAATTTCCTATTGAATATGTGACAAGCCAAGTTAACCATATTGCCCTTGGTAATTAGAAATGCTTCAGCATGGCAATGAGGGGAGGACGGAGCTGAGGGCCTGTCGAATGGCTCCTGATTCACTGGGTAATGGACCATCTGTGTATAGATCCACTCCCTGTCCTCAAGGTTAGGTCTAAAGGCACAGCGCACTCCACCACCTGGCTCTCACCTTCTGTGTGTACCTCCCTGTCTCCTTTGCATGCACACATGCACATGGACACATGCACACAAGCAGGCACAACAAGTGATCATATAATGTTTGTTGAGTTAGAACACAGAAGCTTGATTAGGTCACCATGCACCCTACTTTCTGAACCAAGTCTCAGAGCATAGCAGATGGGTATATCCTGGTTGAGGAAAGTCCTAGAAACAGACTTTTGATTTTTTTTTTTCATACTTATGGCCTGGTGGATAGTATTAAAACCTCTTACCTGTGTGTGTGTGTGTGTGTGTGTGTGTGTGTGTGTGTTCCCTCTTCTTGTTCCTCTTAGGTGTGTATTCATTAGCACATCAAATTTAGACCTGTGCTAGAGTGGCTTTCTTTCTCAGTCTTGTACGTGTAATTCTGCTTGGCAAGCAGTTTTGGCACAGGGGTTCCACTGTAAATTTCCCATCAGCAACATTTTTGTATTTAAAAGATAGGTACTGTGGTGTGAGTAAGAATGAAGTGCTCTGATAGGAAGCCCCGGATAGCTGTTACTTAAAAGGAAATGTTTCAGTCTTGTTATGAGAGAAATGTGACAACAATGATTTTCTTTGGTGCAGATCTTTTGGGCATCTGACTCCTCCCTTTCTTTCCACCCCCTCATGCAGTTAGCTCAGCCAGGCAGAGGATCCCCTGGGTGGTGGCTGTTCTGAGCGCTCAGCTCCTCAGGCCTAAGGCACTCCTGAGAGGACTATGACCAGCTCTGAGGAGAAATCCAGTCAGACCCTCTGTGTGACACCAGGCAGCTGGGGTTAGTGAGAACTGGGCTTGAGCACTACACCACTTTCCCTCTCAGAACCAGTAAATCTGTCTGTGCTCAGGACTCTTAAGGCCCACCTGGGGACGTTAAGATCAAAACACCCAGCGTGTGGGTGGAGGGGATAAGCTAAGAAATGGAGCTGCCCAGAACAGAGGGCTTCTAAAGGATTCCTGAATAGAGAGATTTAATGAGGGCTGAGGAAAGTTTTGGGGAATGGCTTTTCACAAATGAGACTTCAGCGTAGGTCTGCAGTGTGGTTGGAATTGAGGAGGCAGAGTGAGGAGTGAAGCACTTTCCTAAGTACAGAAACGTAATGGGGAGCCCAAGACACAGGGAGAAGCGCAGACTGGAGAAAGGAGAGCGGCCTGGTGCGCTGCAGGGGCCAGGAGCGGCGTTGGCGGACAGGGGTAGGACACAAGGCGGGGCGTGCAGGTGAGGTAGGGCGCACAGAGCGCTGTGGGGCCAGCATGAAGACCAGGTGACACCCACGGGAGACATTTTGTCATATTAATTTCTCAGCAACATAAATTAAAAAGAGTATATACTCATGGTTTTTTCTGAATGACTTCTATCTGCTGCTTCTTCATATGGCTCCAAAACCAGGTTTTGGAACTGGCAAGACTCTCTGCCTCAGTCTCTGTCTCTGTCTCTCTGTTCTGTCTCTGTCTCTCTCTGTGTCTGTCTCTCTGTTTCTGTGTCTCTCCATCTCTGTCTCTGTCTCTGTCTCTTGCCTCTGTGTCTCTATGTCTGTCTCTGTCTCTGTCTCTTGTCTCTCTGTCTCCACCTCACACACACCTCTCTTTCTTCCCCTTTCTCTTCATTTCAACCTCACTTAAACAATCAGAAAAATATACAGAGGCATTGGTCGTGTAATGCAAAAAATCCTCCCTTCAGTTTTACACCACCAACCAGGGCTGTGTGCTATGTGTTTTAGGTCTATTACTAACCAGTTACCTTCGCATCCCATGAAGTCTTAACTTCCTTTTATCTTATAGCTAAAATATTTACCCATCTTTTTTTTTTTTTAATTTTTTAAAAGAATTTATTTATGTATTTATTTCTTGTTTCAGAACCTTTGTTTGTTTATTCACTCATTTTTATGGCCGGCCCAGCCTGCCCTGAGGGCAGGGCTGGCGCAGCTTGTGGTGCCGGGGATCGAACCGCTGTTCCTGAAGCTGCCCAAGCTTTTCCAAGCAGGCGCTT
>PVJA010034245.1:7952-22786 GCA_004027025.1 Myocastor coypus | reverse complement strand
CCTCTCCCTCTCTCTCTCCCTCTCCATCTCCATCTCTCATAAGTACAGGATTTCACTGTGCAGGTCAGACTCACAGTGATCCTCCTGTCTCAGCCTCCCCAGTGCTGGGATTACAGGCATGGGATACCATGCTGGGTTTTGGTGACTGGTACAGCATGCCTGGTATTCTGGGGCTATATGGCATGCAGTATCAGGGGTCAAACCTACCTTGCACTTGCCAGGCAGGGGCTTAGATCATTGAGCTATCTCCGTGGCCTAAGTAAATTTTATGAGGTTTTATATCAATTAAGGTTTAATTATTGCTAAAGATTGGTTTATGGTTGTTTTAGAATAGTAGTTTCCAGGGCCTGGCAGGATGGCTCAGTGGTCTAAAGCGCCTAGGAAAGGTTAGGCGGCTGGAGGGACCGCGGTTCGATTCCCGGCACCACATGCTGCGCCAGCCCTGCCCTCAGGGCAGGCTGAGCTGGCCATAAAAATAAATAAACAAAAGTTCTGAAACTAGAATAGTAGTTTCCAACCCCTTTTTAGTTAATTGAGAGTTAACTGTGGAATGCAAACAGACTCTGCCAGTTCAGAGTGGGAGTGCGGCCAGATGATGACGATGTTCCTGGCAATATTGGTGAGGAAGCCTAGGTGGAGAAAAAAGCATTGCTGAGTGTGTCTGACTAGACCCATCCTGTGTGCATGGAGTGCCCAGCTCTTTTACATAACAAAGGACTATATGTCCCAATAACAGTCTCGCTCATGCTGTAGTGGCATGCAAAACTGAGTAATATAATCTCATTTGTGTAAAGAAAAGGATGTTTATGAAGTCTGAGTACCACCTCTTCCTAGTATATAAATAAGTTTCTAAGGATGATACTTAAAAATTTAACACTTGAAACCTTTAGGGAGCAAGATTAGAGGACTTCAATTTCATTTTTTTCTATACAGTTTGCTTTTGCCTCATGCACAGATATTACTGTTATTTAAGGTCATAGTATAGTATTGAAAATAATACCTGTGGATAAAGAGTGAATAAAAATGAAATTTAATTAAACAAGTCCTTTAAACTCCTTAATTAAAATAAAACCATGACTGTGTTTCTAAGAAGTATAGTCTGTTATGTACTCTAAGACACAGGACACATCCCTTCTTTTCCCTTCCTTCTCTCAGGCTTTATGGAAGTGAAGTTATTCATTCCATGGACATTTAAAAGTAGGTCAGCAGCACAACCCCCCCCCCCAAAAAAAAAAAAAAAAAAAAAAAAGCTTTTCTCTTGGTTTTGGGGTAGCCGTGGGAGGGAGGTTGTTAGCCAAGGACATTGACTTTGTTTCCTTGGTCTCCTCTGGCCTTTTTATGTTTGTTGTAGTTTCTAATCATTTTCCTCTGCTTTCTGCATGCATTTTGAAGAGATTCTTTTTAACTAGGCAGTACCCTGGCATTTTTTAGCTTTTGCTTTCTGTATTTTTACAGTATTTTTAAGAATCCCTTTATTTTTGCTTGATCAGTCCATTACATTTTCATATCTAGTATTTAATTGCTTTTCATCCTGATTGCTTCTGGTGGAGTTCACTGTGTATGAGTGTGAGCATTTCCTTTCTATCCTCTTTCATTCATACCCTTTATCTCTGTATCAAAATGGTGCATTTTTTTTTTAAATATCTGGATAATTCATGATCTGTGACCCACATAGTAAATGGAACTTTTCTTGGCTTTCTTAGAGTATCTGAAATATAGTCAGACAACCAAGAAGCATTAAACAGAATGAAGTCTGTTTCTCAGTCTTGTCCTGATGAAATCTATCTCTTGCCAGGGTGATAACTGTAAACTTCTTGTTAATGCTGTGTTTGAAACTTACAGGCACTAGCCTTTTTCATATGGCCTTTTCATGGGAATAGATGATTTTTCTATTGCTTAGTGTTGTATTTTTGAAGGGTAATAACTTTATATATTGATTAATATTTACAAGATTTTCTAAAACAGTATCTTATAATATGCCAGTCATACTTGCTTTCATTATTTGAGGATGAGGAAGTTGGGCTTTCTGAAGATTCAGGCCCTCTGCAGGGCTTTAGTCCTATGCTTGTGCATTCGTCTCCTTCCACATGAAAGCTAACTAGAACTATTTGACAAGCTTACATTTAGGGATGTAAGCATCTTGTAGAAAATAGCTTATCCTCAGCATTTAGCATCACTAACATTTTCTCTTTCGTTCTTTTCTTTATCTTCCACTCATTCACTTTGACTACTTTTTACTGGGTTGTCACCCCCCCCCCCCCATATGTCATTTCTCATACTCTTCAGTCACATGAAGAGTGGAAAATGTATTTTTCCTCTAAACCATTCCTGACTTGCTTTTCTGTGACATCTAGCTCCAGTTGCTCCCATCCCCAGAAGTCTTGCCTTACCTCGCACATCCAGTTTCGTTAATTTTAAATCTTTTTTAGGATTTAAAGCTCTTCCTATTTTTGAAAGATCGTATCTTCTGCAGTAGGTGGTCGGTGGAAGGGAGGCAATGGAAATGGTGGTAACCTTAACCAGGAAATTTGGTATCTATAGCAATGCGGCTCACCTGTGTGAGCAGGAAAGTTGCTTGCCATCTAGAGGCCTAAGATTCTATAGCTCTAGGATGAACTTCCTGGGGCTAAGGTTTTGCTTCAAGATTCACTTTCAGATTGTTTGAGGAATCTCTGGGATTCTGTGGTCATTGAAGTGAAAGGAAGGCCTTTTCTTAGCTTTTCTCAGAGCTGTCTTGTTTTTGTCTTTTATGTCCTGGGATTTAACATTCCATATTGCTCTCTTTTTCCCCTCATTCTCTCTATATATAATTTATCTATTCTTATTTTTTTTTCCTATTTTGGGGAATGGTCTACAGAGTGTTCAGGGTCTCATTACTAGGTCAGACTTGTAGTGATCTGCCTGTTTACAGCCTCCCAGGAGCTGGGTTTATAAGTACATGACACTATGCCTAGTCTCCATTGCTGTCTCAGAGCATCCCAGGGACTGGGCTGGCATGGCAGGCCTAGAGATTGAACCTCTGGTCCCTGCACCTGATTGCAGGTGCTTTAATCCACTGAGCTATATGGCCAGTCTCCCCACCCACCCTTTTTTTAATGGCCAGCTCAGCTGGCCCTGGGGGTGGGTCTGGTGCAGCATGTGGTGCTGAAGATTGAACTATGGTCCCTGCAGTTGCCTAAGCTCTCCTAAGCAAGCACTTTAGACTGCTGAACCATCCCCCCCACTTTTTTTTTTTGCAGGACTGGGGTTCGTACTCATGACCTTACACTTGCCAGGGAGGCACATGTGCCACGGAGCTATCTCCTCGCCCTTCCTGTCTATTCTTGATAGAAGATATTGTACGATTTTTTTTTAAACCATCAGATTAGATATGGCTGCTGTCTCTTACACACAATCAGTAACTTATAAATGATATTGGTCTGACTTGGCTTTGTGTTTTAGATGTTTCTTATGTACATGATCTCCTACAAAATTCACTAACTGGATTACCTAAGACTATTCAATAAAAGATTATGTAGGATAGGATAATTGTTTCATGAGTCACCTGGACAGTATTAAGGAAGCATACTAAAATGGTCATGGTACATTAGGCATGTATTAAATTTAAGTTAACTGAGCTATAAGTATTATGCAAATAACCAAAGTTTACATATGATGTGGCCCTTGAGCACAAGTAACTATTTTGTCTGGTGCTCAGCTAAGGACACCTCCCTAACCTCGCGAAGCTCTCTGGGAACTCCCCAACAGCCAGCTCAGCTATGGGCATATGTAGTGCTTGCGGGCTCTTCAGGAAAAATTCTTGCTTTGGGTTTTTCCTTGAATGTCTGTCTTAAACCTTACATTTCAGTAAGTAAAAGGCAGTATCACTGTATTCCATTTCATTTCCTTGGAAGATCTTCCCAATAAAGGATTTTGCAGATTTTTATTACATCACGATGATTTCATACTACTGCTTACCCTTTTAAGAACATTTTTAAAAATCCTTTTGAAAGACAAATCTGAAACCATTTTGAAAGCATCTCCTTTATGGAAATGGTAAGTTACTGCAGGGCAACAACCACCAACTGAGGAAGGATGTCCCCTTCATCTCCATTTGGTTTTTCTCCTGACCTGTACCCTGACCCTAGCACAAGAGTAGGAACTCTGTAATGCCAGGATGTTTGACCCCTAAATAAGACTGTGTATTGAAAAGTGCAGGATTAAGATTTCCTGCTGGGAAAAGATTTTCTTTTTCTTTTCTTTTTTTTTACACACTAAAAATAAAATTGAGACCTTACTAAATTATATTGGAAAGACAGTTCTGTAGAGGCATCTGGTTCCCTGTAGATGGAATTTCAATTCTAGAAACAAACATACCAGCTTAAATGGTCTGTGAAGTGGAAAATTTAGATTCTGAAGCTGCTTGTTTTAGGTTTCCTTTGTGTGGCATCATTCTCAGGTGGGTTCCTCTTTGCACAGTATCAAAGACAGGCCCTTGTTAAACTCTTGGACTTATATCCCACCCACTCTCCATGGAGAGAATGCCTCTTTGCTAACAATACCAGCAAAAGTCCCGGGCTCACTTTCATCACCCTGAGCCAAGTCTTGCATTCATCCTTGTCACTGTAACTGAGGCCAGACCTGAGTCATAGTCTAGTTTTGGCATTAGCTACACCCTGGAAGACAAGGAAGGCAGGGTAGTACCTCAAATGAAAATTGTTCCTGGTAAAAAAGGGTAGGATTCTGGGCAGGCAGAAATGACAGATGGGCCTTATGATGAGCAATAGTAAGGGTTCATATGGACAAGTTTCAGAGAGTAGCGATAGATAAAGAAAGTTATATGAAAGTAATAGCTCAGCCCTGATTCTTATTGGATAGTTTGTACTCTCTCATTTCATAATTTGTATCTTTTGTTCTATGACATTGCTGGGCCAGTAAAGAGAACTGCAAACAGATATTTATCATTTTGTTTTATTATTACACAGTATCACTGTTTAACCTTATTTTGCAAAGAAGGAAGACAGAGGAACTATCCTATTTTCCTTTCTTGATTTGCTCTACAGGCATGTAAAAGGTCAGCAAGTCTTTGCTGGATTGAACAGATTGGAAGTCCTGGGGCCATTATGGGTCTGCCAGGTGGGTGTTCCCTGGTGAAATGTGGCTCTTTGGATATTTGCTTCAGGTCTTCGTGCTGACCCTTACAGTTTACTGGGTGAAGACATAGTCTTTGGTGCTTAGCTCTCTCTAAAGCAACTGCCTCCAGGAGTCATTGGCCATCTCCTGGCTTGGACAGAAAAGGGAAGGTGGTAGGGAGAGGAAGCAAAAGCATTTCACACATTGCCTCCCCAGAGATAGATCTGCCTTCCTCCCTTGACCACAAAAATTCACTAAGGAAGCCAGTGAGTCAAAGATGCACCAGACGGTAAGTCGTCAGCACAGCTCAGGTGGCCTCCCATGGCCTGTATCTTTCTGTTCTGGCCACAGTGGCTTCTTTTTCCAGACCGTGTTCACCAGTGTGAAGAAGCCAGGCAAGACCTTGAAAGATTTCATCAGCCCCTCTCTATGTGTGTGGGGATGGATCACCCACTGAGCCAGGGAAGGTGGCCTCTTGACCACCCTGAGTTATTTTCAGTGATCCTGGCATCTTGAAAATATTTTGTATTTCATTGTTGGATTCTTGTAGAGTTTCCTATAAATGAACATAATAAATCTTAGAGTTTTTCTGTTCGCATGAACTGCAATGAGGTTAGACTTTGTTTCTCTGTATTTAGTTGTATTTGTGGGGACTGCAGGGCATATCTGAGGGCATCTGTGGTGGGTTCTCATAAAAGAATGTTCTGTTTCCTCAATAGCAGTATCTTCCCAAATTTGTTTTTCAGTTTTGCATGTGTCTTTTCCTCTAGTGATAAGGAGATAGGAGATTATATCTGAGAAGTCCTTAATTTTCTTTGGAAAAAGATACACTGTTGATTTGCCTCTTGTGTTGCCATCCTAAAATTATAGGCAGCGTTAGCAACTGGCCACTCCCATCATTGAACTGAGCCACTCAAAACCGGAAATGGAAACACCAGTGTAGAACAATGGCCAGTTGTGTGGGCTGGTTTCAGACAACCTGATGTGAACTCAGGCCTCTCCCTGACTAGTGGAATGGAATCCCTATGCCCCAGATTCTTGTTTCTTAAACAGGGATGGTTTTGACATTCACCTCATGAGATCTCAGTATAGTTAAATGAAATAGTCCACTGAAATCACCTGGTACTTTCCCTTTGCTGCCCAAGCCAGGAAATGGGCACTATTACCCATGCTGGTGTGGTGGTGGGGTGTTCAGGACAAGGATGGAGAGATTCCTTTTAGAATATGCAGGTTAGAAGTGTGTGAGTGTTCCTTCATTTTTAACACTGGTGATAGAACATTCCAGCTCTGTTTTCCAGTCTGGCTGACCAGTACCTGATTGACCTGCTTCCCTTTCCTGCGTCAGACCTGTACAAGCTGAGGTACACCATGGTGCAAGATGTAACATGCCCCTTGTGGGGTCTTAGATAGAAGTCAGCTTCACTGGGTGGCTCAACTCCTACAGTTCTCATCCCAGGTCAGACCCTTCTCCCTTCATGTGTGTTTATTAAGCATCTATTTCTTACAGGGCTCTACACTAGGATATTTCTTTGGAACCTTTTGTGGGACCAAAGGGTTCTCATCCTAGGTCTTAGGGAGGTTAATTTCCAGGATAAGTACTAATAAGCAGCAACCCCATCATTTGAATTTTTACTCTGTATATACCAGATCCAGTTCTGAGTGTGTTTATGCATTCGCTTATCTGACCATAACATTGCTCTTTAGAGTTGTATTCTGTTATTATCCACTTCAGGAATTATCACTCAAGAACACATAGCAGGGAAGTGTCAGAGCTGTCACTTGCGTTGAGATCCAAACCCACTTTCTCAGTGCTATTCTCCCCTTCCTAAAATATCTCTCCTGAATCCCTGTGGGCCACATTAACAGGGCTGTCACAACATGTAAGCACAGAAAGTCTACGTGTCCTGAAGGTCTCCTCTTATATACACCTTTCCCCACTTCCCTGCTTTGCAAAATGGTGAGAACAAGTGCTGATCCTGGGAGCAGGTCTCCTAAGTGTGCAAGGTCTGCTAATTAATATGGAGCACAAGTTAATGTTTACAGAGTGCTCTGACGTCCTCAGTGTGCTTCTGACCATCACCATGACTAGCAGCATACTGGCTATTTTCCTAAAGAGCAGAATCACCTTCAATCAAATAAGCTTTTTGTAGATCTTCTGATTAAAAGGACCAATTGCTTCCTTCTGCTTGCTTCTCCTTTGCCTGCAGAACTACTAGCCAGAACCAAACAGTTGCCCTTGACTCTGTGGGGAGAAGGCGCTTCTCTCACCCCTGCCACCTTGGAGCCTACATCAGAGTAAACTCAGCATGCATCTTCCTTTCCTTTTAAACCTTAGGAGTTCCTGGCTAGTGAAAGGCTCTGGTTCCCTTTCCTCTGTCGCAGTCATGAATGAATGCGCCTGCTTAGCTTGTTAACACTGAAAAGGACTCTAACCTCAGGCTTTCTTTGCGTTAGTCCATGCAGAAGTGAGAAGTGTTTTATCCAAACCATTTGACCTCAAGTGATTTTTTTTTTTTCTGGCCATTATTTGTAAGCATCATGATCCTGTTCTCCTATGCTGCTTTTAGAGGCAGATAAAGCCCTGTAACCAAACAGTTAGCAGGCTGTTCAGACGCAGTGGACTGATGGCTGATTTAATCTGTTTCCTGCCTTGTACACACCTTCCCATGCCTGAAGGCCAAGGTGGAAAACCCAGAAAGTTACATAAGCTGTTGGAGCGGTCCAGATGGCTGGCTGCTGGCCCAAGCAAACTCAGCTTTGGAGCACTTGGGAATGCCTGCTCTGGCAATAAAGCGTGGGCTCATTTTTAAAATGAAAACAGTAATTTTGTTCGGTTGTGTGGATCAGAGTAGTACAGTGAGATCAGGGCCGTGATCCCTAAACATGTCTGGTGGTTTAACTCTGGGGCAGCTCACAAAGTGTCCCCGCTCCCCCCTTTTTAAAAGTATTTAATACAGGGTCTCACTATGCAACTTGGATTCTAGTGATTCTCTTGTTTTCAGTCTCCCCAGAGCTAGGATTACAGGTATGTGTCACCAAGCCCAGACTTGGTCACTGGCTCAGCACACCTCAGGGTTGGAGCTAGTGCAGTGTACAGGATCAGGGATTGAACCCTGGTTCCTGTGCTTGCCAAAGCAGGTGCTTAGTCCACTGAGCTATCTTGCTGGTGCTAGGAAGTGTCTTAAGGCAGGAGAGTGTCTGTCCCTCCTGTTTGAATTTTGCTGAACTGTAAAGCATAAGCAGGGGCACAGAACAGGACTGACCCCATTGTCTCACTGGACAGCCCCACGGAGTCAATATGAGAGTGGAAGCAAAGAGCTGGCAGAGGAAGGAACAGATCCGAGCGTCAGCATGAGTTCATTCTCACCTTGCCCTTCATTCTGCCCACATCTGATCTTCCCGTTTGGCCTTATACTGCTGTCACAGATTTTGAAGTGGCACTCCTTCCTCTGTTCTAAAGCCCCATGTGGCTGTGGTTAGACCGATTAGCTCCAAAAGATGACCCTCAGACCTTGGTGAGGGAGGCCCTGGGAATGTCTGTCTGGGAGGCTAGGGATAGGGCTCCTAGGGACTCATCTTTAGGTCTCATTTTCCCCTGCATCCCTTTAGTACAGTCAGGAAGCAGGTTGTCACTTGCCTGTGGCACATGTGCAGATGGCCAGGCCTCCTGGAGATGCCTGTGACGACCAGGCCTTTGCAAAGCAGCTCCAAAGAGCTTCTTGGATATGTCACACAGGGAGCATGTTAATGGTTGGTGGGACAGAAAGAGGTCACCTGACTGCCCACCAGTCTCAGGCACAGTCTCAGGCACTTTGATGTCAGAGGCTGATTTCCTGTGCTGCCCCATGGTCAATTGGACTCTGAGATACTAATCCTTTTCTCTGTTGTCTTTAAAAAAGTCACATACAGGTTGGCATGGCGGTGCTCGCCTGTAATCCCAGTGGTCAGCCAGCTGAGGCAGGAGGATCACTGCAAACTTGAGGGTAGCCTGGTCTGCACAGTGAGCTTAAGGCCATTGTGAACTACTTAACAAGACCCTGTCTTCAGAAAGACAGTCGTTTAAAAATATAGAAAGGAGAAATTCTGAAGTCTTTAGTATTAAGAGGTACAGGGATGAGAGAATGCAAGTTTTTATTCATTTTTCATTGATAAAATAAGCTTCTCTGATTGAAAGAGCAACATTATAGAAAAATGTAGAAATAATTAAAAGGATAAGAGGAAAGTAAGTTTCAGTCTCACTCAGAAATAGTGGTTAATTTATGATGTTCATGTTTTCAACTGTCACTCTATATGTAGATAAGCATGTGTGTGTATATATATATATATACACACTATATATGTACATATATATACATATGTATGTGTATATATATATATATATATATAATTTTCACCTATCATGCTACATGTAGTAATTTCATTTAATTTATTATACTTTTTCTTATATGTCAGGTACATTTATACCAATGAATCTTAGTATAAACAAATGAAACTCTAGAAAGCAGTAGTTTAAAATAAGTGAGGGTATTTAGGCGTGGAGGTATAAATGAAGCAGTCTGGGAGAGATAGGATGGCTCTGGGGACCCAGGTTCTTTTCATCTTTTTGTTTTTGCATCTTTAAGATGTTGTATTTGGTCTTTCTCATGAACTCATAAAAGCAAGAATGCTACTATATATCCTGGCATCACACCTTTGGATCAGGCAGGAGGCAGAGAAGGGACTGGGTGTGTCAGAGAACCAAAGGTTTACCAGAAATCCTTGGTAAACATCCACTTAGGTCTCTTTACCCAACCCTTTGTCATATTCCTACCTGCAAAGTGTTTTCATCTGGGTGAAAGTTTGGTTCACATGTTAGCGATCTGTTGTAAAGGGACATTGTATTGATGATTAGCAATACCCACTGTTCCTTGCCTCTAAGTAATATTCCAAAATCAGGAGTTCTTCAGTGACTTAAATACTCCTATGATAATGTTACAAACATTGTGGGTACTCTTCTTAGAGAAGTGTATAAATATGTACCATTTCATGGATGACATGCAGGGGACTTTTGCCTTCATTGAAAGCTTTAGTGGCTTGCTACCCATCACTTCTTCCTCAGCAGAAATTTGTGAAGTGTGTTTGCTTAGTGAACAGACATACCTACTTTGAAGCTTTCTTACCGTAGAGGTGGTGCCAATTTATACTTCTGTGAGCCTCATAGGACGCTGTCCACTTCACTGAGTTCACTTTGATACTAGGTGTTAGCAAGTTTTAAACAAAATTTTTAATTTTGTTTTTAGGAGGTTAAAAGTCTCTAGGCATGGTGGTGTACTTCTGAAGTCCTAACATTCTTTGTGGCTCAAACTGGAGGTTTTGCCATGCAGCGGACCTTTTCATCCTCCAGTGCTGAAGTTTGAGCGCATCCTGGGTCATCTAGTCTCAAAATACAGTTTGTTTGTTTGTTTCTTTCTTTCTTTATTTTTTAAGGGTTGGGGATATAGCTTGGTGTGAAGGTCCTGGGTTCAATTCTTTAGTACTCTTACCACCCCCAAAAGCCCCTGAAAAACTTTCCATACCCCAAAAAATCTCATTGTTACAATTTGAATTTGTTTTCTGTTGAATTTTAATATTCTTTATGTTTCTTGACTGTCCTTCTTTTGCATATAGTTCATCCTTTGGGGGTTGTATTTCTTGTGTTGATTGCAGGAATGCTTTATATTAAGAGTGTGAACTGCTTCATGCTCTCTACTTTTGCTTGAATTCATCCTCACTGTAAGATAAATGTTTACCAGAGATTTACTTTGGCATCAAAATGTGACGTAAGGTGGAGAGCCATCTTGATTTTTTCCTTTTCAGAGATGTTATCTCAGAACTGTTTGTCGAAAAATTCATGACTTCACAAACTGATTTGAAATGCTCTAAGATCAGTCAGAAGCATAGTTGTTGCTTTAGCACTGGAGTATGAAAAGGTCTGCTGCGTGGCAGAATCGACCTGGTGAGCTTTGAGAGAACCCACTTTTTCTTGGTGGGCCTATGGCGAGCAGTGAGGAAGTGTGGGTGCAGTGCCTGCCCTGATGCTGACTGCTTAGCTTTCTAGGTGCGAGCACAAGTGTAAGCAAGTAGCTTAATACTCACAGTGCTGGAGGCAGATGGTGATTTGCACTTCCCAGATGGAAAGAGCTCTTTATGTCTAGGTTTACTATTAATTATATAATAGTGACAGTTTGAGTGATTACATCATCATCTTTTAAAGTTAATATGAACCAATTCTGAGATGGGCGTTTCTAGCACTTTCAGTGTCTTTGGTTCACCATGTGTAATGTTTATTAATTTCCTGCTCTGTGCAAGGCACTCTGGGGCCTACAGGGATAAGCCTGTTGTTTTGCTATTATTTCAGAGTAGGAGAGATCAGTCTGAGGTCTGAACACAGTGCTAATGACTTCAGACACTGAAGGAAAGGAAATGTTGAGCAGAAATGGATAGCCAGGCTTTCTCAGCAAGAAGAAAAAAAATGAGAATTCTTAGATAGGAAGGCCTGGGGTAAGCCGAGGAACTAGCCAGTTGCTACATGGTGCTTACTATGCGTGGAGCTCATAACAAGGAAATGTTGGGCCAGCTTGTTGGAAGGCTTATGCCTTCCAACATTTGGACATGATGTTACAAGGAGTTCCGTGACCAGGAAAGTTGAGGAGCAGAAGTGATTTCAGAGCTTTGGTGATGTGAACAGTGAGCTGGCAAGGCGAGAGCAGAAGCGAAACCATTCTGAGCAAGAGCTGCTGTACTCCTCCAGGACGGTGTGGGCATTGCAGAGCAGGGGACGTCATGCTAGGGCACAGCCCGGTGATCATCACCTGAGCAGATGTAGGGGTGAAAAGATGAGACATGAAGACCCTACGTCCTGGTTGCTGAGATAAAAAGTGATGTTATTGCGCACCTAATAGCATGCCAGCTGCACGGCCTGCCCTGCCCTCCTACCCTGTCGTTTACATGGCACATTCTCCATTTTGCTCTTGGAACCTGAGAGTATAGAGGCAGCTGCTGTGTGAAAATAAGCTTTGTATTTTATATATGTTTTCTATCCAGCAGCCTTGCTGTCAGCAACTAAAACTACTAATTCAGCTGATTTGTAAGGTGTTGCTCCTCCCATTGTCTCAAGAAACCTTTCTTGGTGGGGACAGGTGGAATAGAAGCTGGGTCAGAGGTTCAGGTGGGGGCACTGTTTGTATGAGGCACCTATTGTAACTGAGAATGGATGAGATTTCTCTGTGCTATACTATGTAGAAAAAAGAGAGCTAAGCAAAGAACTCCAAGGAAAAAACTTTGGGAATTCTTTTTTTTTTTTTTTTTTTTTTTGGTCTTTTTGAGACAGAGTCTCATTATGCAGTTCAGGCTGACCTTGAGCTCACTTTTGTAGCCCAGGTTGGTCTCAAACTTGCACCAATCCACCTGTCTCAGCCTCCCGAGTGCTGGGATTACAGGCGTGCGCTACCATGCCCGGCTAAACTTTGGGAATTCTTAAAACATACTCTATGGAACTCCCATAATATACTGTTGGTGGAAATATAAATGAGTATAACCACTGAAAACCTAGGCGAGTTGAACAACAGATTGCTGGAGTGACTCATCTCTGCTGTCATAGCACAAAGACAGCCACAGACAATATATAAGTTCATGAACATGTCTGTTTTCCAACAAACTCTATGTTACACAGAGTGCACTAAAAATGTGTACACACTTCCGCAGCTGGCTATACTAGGACACATCTAAAAGCAGTGGACACTACCCTGAGCATCTCTTGTCATTGCACCTCTTGTATTTCTTGGCTTAAGTCTCTGACTGCTTCTGACTGGAGCTTGGTGGCTCTGTGTACAGTGTGCTTGGCTCTCTTTAGAGGCAAAGAGGCTTAGGTTGAACAATTGGTGCTTTTGCTGCCAACTCCTTCAGTATAGGTCAGCTTTAAGCTATGTTGCTCAGGGAGCTGGGTAACCTTGGGTCACTTGCCTCAGGTCTCCCTTTCTCTGTAGTTCCTCCACCCCCACCCCCAGGTTCTCTGAAATATGCAGGATTTCTTTTCTAACAAGTCGCCAGCAAATTCAGTGTAGCTATTTGCTAATGAGATTGAGGTGCTACCTCTCAATGTAACATGAAACCCTTAGCATGTATGAAGATCCCTATGGAACTTCAAGTCATTTGTTTTTCATTGTGGGATATTAAAGATGATGGGGGCTGGTGGAATTTGGAATTTCAAAGCTGGTCCATTTTAGGTCCTTGTCTTGATTCATTAGGAAAATAAGATCTTAGAGAGAAGGAAAGGATTGATTAGAGTCACACAGTAACTCAGTACTCACTGATTGAAACCTCTATAGTCTGGCAGGCTGAGACAGGACAATTTGGCAACTTTGAGCCCACTTTAGGCAACTTGGTGAGACATGGTTTCAAAATATGAAAGAGGTGGAGGTATATTTCACTGTGAAGGCCGTTGGTTCATACCCACTATTCATAAAACAAAACACCCCAACACAAAAATGAAAGACCTTCATGCTTTTCTATGTGACCTACCATAGCCCTTTGAGATAATACCTTATATGTAGCCATGTAGTAGTCAGCTGGGTCTGCTGAAAACTAGCATTGAGCAATTAGGTTTGGGTGCTTATGATGTTTAGCACACTTGTCTGGTGCCAGGAAGCAGCTCAATTTATACTGTGAAGGATACCAAGGGTTATATAAATAGGCTTCATGGGAGCAAGGGATGAAGTGGGTTAATGCTGCTTGTCCCTAGATTTCTATTTTAACAATTATTTATTTATTTGGTACATAATATGCAGCTCAGACTCACAGTGATCCTCCTATCTCAGCTTCTGCAGCACTGAGATTACAGGTGTGCCCTAATACACCTGGCTTTGGGGCTGGTAGGGCACATGGTACCAGGGATTGAACTCTAGTCCTTCCACTTGCTAGGCAGACACTTAGATCACTGAGCTATCTTCCAGCCCCTACATTTTTACTTTAAACCAGTAAACTTCAAATCTGTGCTGCAGCTCAGAAGCACCTATAAATTATGTTTATAAACTAGAGGAACAAAGGACAATTAATTCAAGATAAGGCAAAACTATAAAGCCTCCAGAAAAAAACATTGCAATCTGGAATTGGTGAGTGTTTCTTCATAAAACACAAAAAATGGTAGTCCACCAAAACTGACTTTATTAAAATTAAATATCTTGTCCGTATCATAGATACCTTTAAAAGCCACAGGGTGGCAGAAAATGCTTGTAAAGCTTAAACTCAGCCAAGACTATGTCCAGAATATATATGGAGAGCTCATAAACTCAGTAATAAAAAGTATTGTAATGAAAAGATGGAGGAAACACTGGAAGAGGTGCCGCGTAGAGGAAAGTTCAGAAGGCCGAATAAGCATGTGAAGATTGTTTCCTGCTGTAAACCACTGGGGAAATGCAAACTAAAACCGTAATGAGGCACTACTGTGTACTGGCAGAAAGGCGAAAGCCAGCAAGTTGACATTAAACTTTGGTGAATTTGTGGAGCAACCTAAACTCTTACTCTTTACTGGTGGTGTATAAAAGAGTGCATCCACTTTGGAGTAGGGCAGAATGGTTTTGAACTAACAAATAATGACCAAAAAAAATAATAATTCAGGGGCTGTGGAGATAACTCAGGGGCACAAGTGCCAGCCTGGCAAGTGCAAGGTCCTGAATTTGATCCCCAGTTCACCCCCCCCCCCCAAT
>PVJA010034244.1:0-22700 GCA_004027025.1 Myocastor coypus | reverse complement strand
AGGACAATATGCAATATATCAACTTTCAAAGAAAAGAAGGGGGAAAAGAAAAAAAAAAGTAATGTGGATTTAGAAAGGTTAATGTTTAATTGTTTGATCAATCTTATATACCTATATGTATTAATCTAAACTGATCTGATGATGAAAATATGTAATATAACCATTGTTAAATTTAAACAATAAAAAAATTGAAAAAAAAGCAAAAAGACGGAAAACAACACTACATGTTCCAGTACCACCCAAAAAAGCAGGGGTAGCAATCTTGTTTACAGACAGTCTAAGCTGAACCAAGATTGATCAAACAAAATAAAGAAGGCCACTACATACTGGTTAGGGTAAAAATTCAAGATGAGGAGGTAACGCTCATAAATATAGATGCACCCAACATGGGAGTGCAAAATTATAAAAGAAAAATATTAACAGACCTGAAATGTGTAATATCCAATACCACCATCTTAACAGGAGACCTTAACACCCCTTATCCCAAGAAGATAGGTCAAGTAGACAAAGAAGTCACACAACTGAGCCAGAACTTGGAACAACTGGACCTGGTAGACAACACAGAGTGTTCCACCCAACCACTTCTGAATATACACTGTTTACGGCTGCACAAGGGACATTTTCCAAAATAGACCACATATTAGTGCATAGGTCATGCTTCAGTACATGCAAGAAAACAGATATTATCCCATACATATTATCTGACCATAGGGCAATGAAAGTAGAAATAAACAAACAAAAGAAACCACAAGAACTCTAGAAATACATGGAAATTAAACATCACCCTTCTCAGCAACCAGTGGGTTGCAAATAAAATAAAATAAGAAATTAAATAATATCTAGAATTTAATGAAAATTGAAACACAACCTACTGTAATTTATGGGATACAATGAATACAGTTCTTAGAGGGAAATATATAGCTTTGAACTGACACACTAAGAAAACAAAAGGGGAGCAAAAAGTAATCTCATGCAAAACCTTAACTGACTAGAAGCTGAAGAGCAAATAAAATCAAAAGCTCAAAGATGGGAGGAACTTATAAATATTACAGCAGAAATTAATTCAGTTGAGACAAAGAAAGTACTACAAAGAATTAATGAATCAAAAAGCTTGTTCCTTGAAAGATTAAATAAAATTGAGAAACCTCTAGTTAATCTCATCAAAAAGAGGGGAAAAAAAGGACTGAAATTCAAGCCATAAGGAATGAAAACAGTGAAATTACTATAGGCCCAGCGGAGATTCAAAGCTACTTTGAGAAGCTTTACTCTGACAGAATGGAATGCACAGATGAAATGAATAGGTTTCTAGAGAGTTACAAATTACCAAAAATGAATCAGAAATAGAGAAGATCTCTCAACAACCCAATAACAACCAATGAAATACAAAACATAATAAAAAAAACCTACTGACTAATAAAAGTCCAGGTCCTGATGGATTCACCACTGAATTCTAGAAGAAATTTATAGAACACGTAAGCCCGCCAGGCGTGGTGGCGCACGCCTGTAATCCCAGCACTCGGGAGGCTGAGGCAGGAGGATCAGTGCGAGTTCGAGACCAGCCTGGGCTACAAAAGTGAGCTGAAGGCCAGCCTGAACTGCAGAGTGAGACCCTGTCTCAAAAAGGCAAAAAAAAAAAAAAAAAAGAAGACTTAGCCCAATACTCCTCAAACACTTCAAAGAAATTGAAAAGGAAGTAATCCTCCCAAAATCATTCCTAGAGGAAAGAATTATGATGATACTAAAACCAGAGACAAATGTAACTAAAAAAGAAAACTATAGGTCACTTTCTCTCATGAAAAGAAATGCAAAAATCCTTAATAAAATATTCGCCAGTAGAATACAGCAAATCATCAGGAAGATTATACATCATGAACAGCTAGGATTCGTCCCAGGGATGCAAGGATGGTTCAATATATGCAAATCTACAAATGTGATACACCATATCATTAGCGCCAAAGCCAAAAATCACATGATTGTCTCAATTGATGCAGAAAACTCTTTTGACAAAGTCCAAAACTCATTCATGTACAAAGTTCTAGAGAAAATTGTAATAGAGCGCATCTACCTCCATTTGATAAATGCCATCTATGACAATCCAACTGCTAACATAATTCTAAATGGGAAAAAACTGAAGTTTTTTGCTCTCAGATCTGGTACAAGGCAAGGATGTTCAATATCACCACTCCTATTCAATATAGGTCTGGAATCATTAGCTGCGGCCATTAGATAAGAGAAAGGAATAAGAATAAGTAAACAAGAGGTTACACAATCAATATTTGCAGATGACATGATAATCTACTTGGAAGACCCAAATTACCCCACCAAGAAGCTACTAGAATTAATATGCAAATTCAGTAGCATAGCAGGGCACAAAGTCAACATGCAAAAGTAAATTGCATTCCTCTATACAGATAACAAACACACTGAGAGAGAAATTACAGAAACAATACCTTTTACAACAGCATCGAAAAAAAAAATGAAATACTTAGGAATTAACCTATCTAAAGAAGTAAGAGATCTATTCATTGAGAACTACAATACTCTGAACAAAGAAATCTTAGAGGATTTCCTAAAATGGAAAGATATTCCCTGATCCTGGAAAAGAAGAACCAACATTGTGAAGATGTCTCACTCCTTAAATTTTTTACAGATTTAATGCAATCTCTATCAAAATAACATCAATATACCTCACATACCTCGAGAAGTCATTCCTAAAATTTATCTGGAACCAGAAAAAACCTAGAATTTCAAAGACAATCCTTGCAACAAAGATAAGACAGGAGGCATTACAATTCCTGACCTAAAGTTATACTACAAAAACACAGTGATAAAATCAGCATGGTATTGGCAAAAAAGTAGACCTGAGGATCAATGGAATGCAGAAGCAAATACAAACATACTCAGCCACTTTATCTTTGACAAAGGGGCCAAACATGCTTACTGGAAGAAAGATAGCCTCTTTAACAAGTGATGCTGGAAAAACTGGCTCTCCACATGTCGAAAACTAAATCTTGACCTAGGCCTGTCACCTTGCACTAAACTAAAGTCAAAATGGATTAAAGATATCAACATTAAAAGAGAAACATTAAATCTTCTGTAAGAAAAAAGTGGGAGAAAATCTTGAAGACATTGGGAATGCAAAGAATTTATGGAGAAAAATCAAAATAAATGTTTAGCAGTTGAAACTATCAATAACTTCCTTTGGCTAAGAAGTTTTGTTTTGTTTTGTTTTGTTTTTTTACCTCAAAAGGAATTACCAACAGAGTGAAAAACAGCTCACAAATTTTGAAAAGATTTTAACTAATAAGTATTCAGACAAAGGTCTTCTATCTAGAATCTATAAAGAACTAGAAATCATTAGGGTGTCAAAATTCAAAGACCCAATTCAGAAATGGGGATTGAAAAGGAACACACACTTCTCAGAAAAAAAAAAAATCAACAAGCTTATAAATACATGAAGAAATGCTCCACTTCTGTAGCCATTCAGGAAATGCAAATTAAAACAACACTTAGATACTATCTCACCCCAAAAATAATGGCTTTCATAAAGAAATCAAGCAACAGCAAATGTAGGTGAGGCCGAGGGGAAAAAAGAAGCCTTCTGCACTACTGGTGGGAATGCAGACTTTTGCATCCATTAGAGAAAACAGTATGCAGACTCCTTAACAAATTAGAACTGGAAATCCCACTCAATCCAACTATCCACCTACTGGGAATTTTCCCTGAGGAACTAAAGACATCATAGCATAGTGATAGCTCTGTACCTATGTTTATAGGAGCACAGTTTGTAATAACCAAATCTCGGAAACAACCAAAATGCCCATCATTTGAAGTGTTGAAGTATGAGTAGTTCATGAAAATATCATATAAATATGAAAGCTTAAGTCATTTTCTTTCTTTCTTTCTTTCTTTCTTTCTTTCTTTCTTTCTTTCTTTCTTTCTTTCTCCTTCTTCTTCTTCTTCTTCTTCTTCTTCTTCTTCTTCTTCTTCTTCTTCTTCTTCTTCTTCTTCTTCTTCTTCTTCTTTCTTTTCTTTTTTGACATATTTGATACAGGGTCTCACTAGACAGCTGAAACTCATAGTGATCTTCTTGTTTTCAGCCTCTTTAGTGCTGGGATCACATGCTTGCACCACCATGCCCTCAGTGCACTCGGGAGCATGGCCAGCATAGTTTGTCTTGCAGGTAAAATCAAACCCTGGTCCCTGCACTTGCCTAGGCAGACAGTCCTCTGAGCCATCTCTGTGGCATTGAACTTTTTTCATATATTAATTTAGCATCTGTACTTCTTTAACCAAGAGGTGTTTGTTCATCTTACATGCCCATTTTTGTTTTTGGTCTTCAAATTTGCAAAGTCTGATGTTTTTAAGTTCTTTACATGTTCTAGATATTGGTCTTTTGTCTGAAGACACAGAGGCTAAAATTTTTCCCTTTTATGAGTTGCTTTTTTATGCATTGGTGAGTTCTTTTGCTTTGAAAAGGTTTATTTATTTATTTATTTATTTATTTATTTATTTATTTATTTATTTTTGTTTGCTTTTTTTAAAAGTAATATAAGATTGTAGTTGTTGATTCCTTGTAGTATTTCTCATGCCATCAGGCTTTGTTCATAAAGTATTTACCTGAACCTATGACATCAAGTATTCTACTTCTTCTATCTTCCAGAAGATTTTGTGTTTGTATTATAATAATGTACAATAATGTTCTGATGTTATAATATTGAGATCTTTGATCTATTTTTATTTTAATGTGATGCACGGTGATAGACATCTGTCTAGGTTTAGTCGTTGGCATATGGAAAGTCAGTTTTTCCAGAACTATTTTGTTTTTTACTTTTTACTTTTAATTTTGATACCAGGAACCAAAATCAAGAACTTGTGCTTTCCAGGCAGGCACTTGTGCTGCTGAGTTTTATTTCCAGCTCTAGCAACTTCTTATGGCTATCTTTCTCCCAGTAAGTGAAATTAGCCTTTTTCTCAAAGTTCTAGTGGCTGAGCATGTTTTGATTTGTTTGTGCATCTTCTAATCTGGTCCACTGATTTTCAGGTCTAGCTGTTGGTGGTGGTATTTTTGCTAGTACCATGCTGATTTTATCACAGTAATTCTGTAGCATAATGTCAGGGACAGTGATATCCTTGACTTGTGTTTGTGCCTCCCAGTTGCTTTTGCTCTTCTAGGTCTCTTCTAGTAAGAATGAATTTTAAAATGTATACTTCTGTGAGGTATGTTAATAGCATTTTGATCAATATTGAATTAAATCTGTCTAACAAATTGGAAACATGCTCATTTTTGGTAAGTTGGTTCTTATTACCAAATAAAAGTGTTATATTTCCATTTTATAATATCTTTTTCAATCTCTTTTGAGAGTACAATAGTAGTCAATGTACATATAATTTATTTAGTTTTTAGACTGATTTCTAAATATTTACTTATTTGGATGCTATCATGAAGGACATGATTCTCCTAGTATCTCTCTTGTGAGTTTATTTTTTGGGTATAAGAATACTATTGAATTTTTAGTGCTGACTTTGTATCAAACTATGCGGCTGAATCTGGTTATTAAATCTAGAAGTCTTTTGTGGAGTTTTGGTGGTCTTCTATATAAAATATCAGGTAATCTGGAAGAAATGATAATTTAACTTTTCCTTGTATATCTTCTCTTTCTCTTTCTTTCTTTCTTTCTTTCTTTCTTTCTTTCTTTCTTTCTTTCTTTCTTTCTTTCTTTCTTTCTTTCTTCTTTTCTCTTCCACTTGTCTTATTGCTCTACCTAATGTTCCAGAATAGAATTTGCGATACTGGACTTATCTTTTTCCTTATTATAGTGACAGTTTTCAGATTTGATCATTCAGCATATTGGCTGTTGGCTTGACATAAATGGTTACAATCACATTGCGATAAAGACCATCTATTCCAATTTTATATATGGTTTTTGTCATTAATACAGGTGCTAGAATTTGTGAAAAGCTTTTTGTACATTTATTGAGATTATCATAAAGATTTTGTCCTTGGTTCCATTAATATGGTGTGGTATATCTATTGATTTGTATGGATGGAACTATCCTTGCATCCCTAAGATGTAACTGACTTGATCATACTATATAATCTTTTTAACGATATGCTGCATTACAGTTTCCAGTAATAACTGAGGATTTTGCATCTACGTTTATAAGGAAAATTAGCTTATAGTTCTCCCTGTTTTTTAAATTAAAAAAAATTGTTTGGTTGGATCCTTCTCTGATATTGGTTTCAGAGTAATTCTTGCTTATAGGAATGAATTTTGGAATGTTATTTCCCTTTCAATCTCATTAAAGAGTTTGATGAATAATGGCATTAGATCTTCCATATATATATATATATATATATATATATATATATATATATATATATATATATATTTTTTATTTTTTTATTTTTTTTATTTTTTTTTTGCAGAAATCAGCATTGAATCCAACAGAATCTTGACTTTTCTCATTTGTAAGTTTATGATAACATTTTTAATTTCATTGACTGATAGTGGGTTATTTAGAATTTTAAGATTTTCTTCATTCAACTTTAGTAATTGGTATGCAACTAGTAAAATATCCTTTTTTTTCTAAGTTTTCCATCTTGTTGAACATTCTGGAAGTGGGTATTGATCTTCTGGACTTTCAAAATATGCACTGTCATTTCACATTTTTCATCCCTAATCAAACAAATCTGATACATTTCTTTCCTTTTCTAATAAGATTGAGTACCGTTTTGCAAATTCTATTTAATCTTTCAAAGTACCTACTGATTTATTGATTATATGTTTTCGTAGTCTCAATTGCATTAATTTTTGCTCTGATGTTTATAATTTCCTGTCTCATATTACCTTTAAGCTTGAGCCTTTTCTTTTTTCCCTTTTGTAGAAATTTTTGTTTCAATATTATTTTGTTTTTCTGTGCTTATTCTGTTTACTTGATGTGATAATTTGCCTCTTTGTACTCTTCAATTGCATCCCATAAGTTCTGGTATGTTGCATCATAATTCTCACTTAGCTGTAGGTACTCTTTAATTTCATGTATGACCAGTTGGATGTTCAGTAGGCTATTACTTATTCTATGTGTTCTTGGAGATTGTTTTGGTTTCTTTGGAGATTTATTCCAATTTCATTACATTATGGTTAAATAATATGAAGGGGATATTTCATTTCTTTTACACTTTTACCTCTAAAATATGCTTCATTTTAGCAAAAGTTCATGTACAATCAAGAAGAATGTATTTTGATGTGGGTGAAATACTGTAGACATCTATTAAGTCTATTTGTTCACAAGTGCGGTTAAGTTTTGATATTTCTTTGTTGATTTTTTGTGTGTAGTTTATTTATTTGTGACAATGAGCTATTGAAGTTCCACATTAATATTGTGTTAGTGTTTATCTTTTTTTTTTCCCCTATGGCCAGTTCAGCCTGTCCTGGGGGTGGGGCTGGTGCAGCATGTGGTGCCAGGGATCGAACCATGGTCCTTGTGGTTGCCTAAGCTTACCTAAGCGGGCACTTTACACCACTGAACCATCTCACCAGTTCCATTAGTGTTTATCTTATTTTTCATATTTGTTAAAATTTTTAAATGGGTTTCAGTAGAACTTTATTTGGTGCACATATATTTATGACAGCTATTTCTTCTCCTCTGTATTTCCCTTAACACATATGTAGTGACCTTTATCTTTTTTCATCAGTCTTGGCTTGAAGTTCACATTCTATGCAAATAGAATAGCTACCCCAGTTTTTTTGTTTTGTTTTGTTTTTCTAGATTTTTGTAGTAGGGAATGGTATTTTCCATTGTTTGACATTCAGTATGAATTGCTTTTAGAGTTAAACATGTTTCTTAAATATAGCATTTTTCTGGATCTTGTTTCTTAATGACAGTCTATTTCTTTTGATTAGTGAATTGTGACAATCTACATAGGCAGTTAAAACTAATATATATTGACTTGTCTTTGTCATATTATTTTGATGTTATTGGTTCCCTATCTTTCCTCTTTGTTTAGTTGCTTTTCTTGCCTGGTGTCTTCTTTCTATTTGTACTCTTGGAGTTGTGTTCTTGTTGTCTCTTATTAGAATGTCTTTTAGAACACTTTTTAGAGCCACATTATTGTTCATAAATTTCTTCAGTTGTTCTTTGTTGTGGAAATATTTTATTTCTCCACTATTTCTAATTTTTATGTATTTAGTACAGAGGCTACAGGGTCTCACTACACAGACTGGACTTTTAGTGATACTTGTTTTTCAGCCTCCCAAGCACTGAGATTACAAGTACATGCCACTACACCCAGAGTCAATCGCTATCTCAGCACAGCAATAAGGGCCTGCATGGGAAGCTGGGTATCAAACCCTAGGCCCCTGTCTGGCTAAGCATGGGCTTCAATCTGCAGAGCTGTCTGGCTGGTCCTTCTCTGTTATTTCTAAGAAGGGGTTTTGCAGGACACATTAAGGTAGGTGAGAAGTTTTTCTTTAAGGATCAAGAGCTCCTTGACATAAGGGTTTGTGTAGAAAAGTTTGAGGTGATTCTGCTGGGCTTTTCTTTAGAAATAATTTGCTTTTTTTCCTAACAGATTTTAATAATGTGTTCTTGCGTTGACTTTCTGGAATCTTGATTATTATATGTCTTGGTGTAGATTTACTTAGGTCATGATGAATTGGAGTTCTGTATGCTTCAGTTTTGTATGTCAGATTCTTTTTTTATCTCGGGGAGTTTATTGACCTTAGATAAGTGAACAAGTTTTTCATGTTGTTTGTGCTAACTTCTCCTTTTTCATTGATGCAGATCAATTTTATATTCTTCCTTGCATAATCTTGTCACTGTTAAATTTTTTGCATGGTCTGTTTCTATTTTTTTTAAAGGATGGGTATCTTTCATTTCTGAGGACTACTTTACAATGGACAGAGTCCTGACAATCTGACAGATCCACCACAGATGTCTGTTACAGACTCGGGGCCAGTAGGGTAGTACACAGGGTTTGGAAGAGAGACAAGGCTACTTAACCTACTTAGCAAAGCCCTTACTGGGGTTATAGCTGCAGAACATAACACTAGAGGGACTGGCATGCAAGGCTCAAGTTGTCTTGCATGTGACAGGGACATTCTGAGCCCCCCAGCACTGCTGCAGTCAGAGCCCCACCGCTGCCAGGCCCAGGCCCATGATCTCTTGGTCACACATTAGCAGATCCAGTCCTGAGTGCCACTCCTGTAGTCCACAGGCTCCTCCCACGTGAACCACAGCCCGATCTCCTCTTTGGAACTCACCACTAAATCACTACCATAGATGATGTTCCTGCCCTCTTGGATGCAGAAGACCCTGAGGATGGTGCCTAGCTTGGGGTTGGCAGGGTTGGTCTCACCCAGCATTACATTGTCCATCGTCACCACATTCAGGCCTTCCAAGAACATGGCGACCACATGCCCTATTGCATGTACCACACCAGGCCCGGGAAAAAGTGGGCGCTCTTTCATGTCCCTATAGTGCTCCTTGAGCAGGTCCTCTGATACCTGCATAAATTTCAAAGCAACAAACCTAAACTCCTTCTGCTCAAAGCGCTTGATGTTGTCTTCTACAAAGCTCCATCGGACGCCATAGGGCTTAATGGCAATGAGGGTCCACTCGCTGTTAGCCATGATCCTCTACTTCCAACTCGCTAAAGCTCACTTCTTTTCTTTCCTTCTCAGGATCCTGAGCCCTTCTTACCCCTCCACCTGCATAGGCTTTAAACTCCAACTGAAGCTGCGGGTACCAGAAATCTCCATTGCTAATTTTGCTCAGTGTTTTTGTGTTCAGTAATGTGCTCCCATTCTAGGTATGATATTTTATATTTGCTTTATTTCATTGTGTTTTGAAAATTTTTAATGGAATTTTTAATTTCCTTAATATCTGTTGGAATATGTTCAATGGATTCCATTTCATTAGTTTTAAATATCTCATTTTTCATCTATGTCTAATTTCCTCAGTCAGACATTCATTATGTTTATCATCTCCTTTTGTAAAAAAATTTTTAACCTGAGAAAGTATTTTTATTTTGATATCCTGAGTGGACTAAAAGTCTGGGGTTGCATTTTGCTCCTACAACTTGTCATTTTTTTATGTCTTTATTTTCTTTCTTTTTTTTTTTTTTTGTGGGACTGGGGATTGAACTCAGGTCCTTGCGTTTGCCAGGCAAGCGCTCATTCCACTGAGCTATCTCCGCAGCCCCTATGTCTTTAAATTTTAATAAATCTGTGAATTATATGCAGTGAATTTCCTCTTGGTGGTGTGATTTTGGAAGGGGAACGTAAGAGAGACAGGGAGTAAAACAGACAGATAATTGAAGAGAAAAATAGTAGAATCTAGGCTGAAGGTCAGAGGATGATCAACTGAATTTTAGGAAGCTGGAGAAGAGGATGGAAATGAAAGAATGAAACAAATATCAAAGTGAACTGGAAGTGCTAGAGATAATGTTCATTCACATCAAAATATCAGAAAATCATTAGTGATGGGTAGGCTTTGAACTGTAAGGAGTGCTGCTGGTTGGAAATGTTAAGTCAAAGATGTGAATATATGTTTTCAACCTGCAAATTAAATCATGTCTATTCACGCACACATGCGGTCATATAAACTGAAACCAGGTGTAGTGGTGTATGTGTGTATTCCCAGTGCTGGTAAAGCTGAGACAGGAGGATCGCTATGAGTCTGAACTATGTAAATATCAAGTAAATAAATAAAAATAAAAATAAATGATGACTGTATCAAATAAATAAGTACAACTTTAAAAATAATAAAAACATTTTATTCAGTTATATTACAAAATTTTGTTTAAAATATAATCCATAAATATCTTTTTTTCAGTTATTATTTTCATGTTCTTGAAGAAGTAGATGCAGATAATAAGACAATCATGATGAGTCCACATCCAGACATATAAAATCAAGATCCCAGAAATTCAGCACAGGCACAGTATACCAAAAACTGCTAGAGAAAAGAAACAGATCACATTTAAAGGAAAACTCATTAGAATAACAGCAGATTTCTCTTTAGATACTGCCAAGGCAAAAAGAATGTGGAACAAAGTAGTTCAAGTCTTGCAAGAAAACAAATTCCAGCCCAGACTGCTATATCTTGCAAAATTCTTTCAAGTTCAATAGAGAAGTGAAATACTTCCAGTTAAAAGAATTTCGTGATGACAAAGCCAACCCTAAATAATTGGTTAAAAGATATTCTAGAGAGTGATCAAAATGACCACAACTCCATGAAGGAGAATGGAAAGAACCCACAAAATAAGGGAAATAATTAAACACAGGAGAAAAGAGGTATACAAAATCAGTCTTGCAACTATTCTTTTATATACAGCAGCAATATGTCTATCAGCATATTCTACAGATGGACTTCTCCTGCACCTTATGAGTCATGATTCTGTCTGGGTCTACAGGATATCAAGGAAATAGCAGTAGCTCAGACCCACAAGTGATATCCAGTAAGTCCCACTTACTGACCACCAGTAAGCATCAAGGACACTGTCCATATATACTACATACTAGAACTTCATGTGATATCCCATCCCCAAAATATTAGAAGTTATAGTCATATATTTGCCATTCCAATACTTATGTTTTATTGCTGGTAATTCTTTACTACCATGGAAACTTTTTCTTAGTTGATATCTTTGTTATATAGTCACCTATTGAAATGTATTGTGAGTACTCTGAATTGATTACAGATTTATACATATAATGCACAACATTCTGGCCTCTGAAGTTGGGATCATTATTTGATTCGAATTTTGCAATAATGTTCTGAAATATTTAATTTAATTTATTAATATTTAATTAATTTTCTGTTTAATTATATGTTTTTAATATTGCATACTGTATCTCTGACTTACAATCTACTTATAAGACACAGTTTGATATTTTCTCCTAGTATTAGAAACTTTAAATATATATAAATATATATAAATATAAATATATATATATATTATATTCTTCATCAGTTGAGGGACATTTAGTGGTTTGCAGGTGTGTTTCTTTAATCAGATTATACTTTTTACCTTAACTATATGTATGATATTAGAGATATAGGGAACATCAAGGGTGTTCTTTTGTCTCTTTCTTCATGAGAACAGATATCTCTGATATATTTATAGATTACAGTCCTAGGTACTTGAGAAAGATTTTTTAAGCCATATATGCACTTAAAGAATAGAATTTTTTCTACAGCAAAGGCAGAATAATTTTACATTAAAGCAGCTTTTTTGAATTTACTGTGAATTTTATTTATGGACTAAATATGGCATAAATTCTATATAGCATATACAATTAAGGTTCAACTACTTTGAAATTTTATTTTGTTTTTATGTGGACATTGCTTATAAATTTTCATCATATACGTTACAAATAATTAAATAGTACTAAATTTTAAAAAGTAAACTTCATCAATTTACTTTGAACTATAAATTACATACCAAGGAAATTATATAACTCTCCCAGAATGCTCTGTCTTTCAGCTCTAAACAGATAGTACATGGTAGAGAAATATATAATGTCATTTTATCTGTATGTGTATAGATTTCCATTAGCATTATTATCCTCAGTGGAAGTCATGAATACAGGTGTTATATTAACAATAGCCTGGCTAGATCAAGGTAAATCTGCAGAAAATGGAATGCACATAACCAGTGTATTCTATTCTTAGATAGTTGAGCCTATAAACAAAAAATCCATCAATATTTAATTATATGGTTAAGGCTGAGCTAAAAACACATGTACACATAGACAGTATAAGGAATCAAAGAAAGGGCAAAGATTGTTAAAACTAGAAGAGATTAATCTCATGGTCTGCTGCTTTCTTATTTATGAAAACATGGTTTTCATCTTCTCTGCCCTGCAAGGGACTATAGTAGCAAACTGTAGAAATATTTACTCTTCATTTATCTATGGAAAATTATTTCTTCAGGGTTTTTATACAAGAGGAAAATATGCTTACATATTTTCTATAGAAAAATACGGTCCTATTGAGCCAGAGTGCTGAGTTCAGCACATCCTAATAGCACTGAGAAAAGACTTACAAATTTTCAGGCCTGGCATATATTGAGAATAGCACAGCTATGTGTCAAACACATCAGCCAGGGAAAGAATCATGCATATGAAATGATCCAGTAAAGAGATCAGTGTTATTTTAATTTTGGCATTAATGAACAACCTATATCTGAGAACATATAGATCTATTTAATTATTGCTAATATTCCTTATTAACCTCAATTTTCTAGCTGTCAATTCTTAAGCCAAAACATTGTGGCTACTACCATGTTTGTGCTTGGGAACAGTGGGGTTACATCCTTGAATAGCAAATGAATATGTGGAGGAAGGTTAGGAGAAGTGATATAAGGCGTGACATTTGAAAAAAATATAAATAAATGTTATCATGGTCTTTTGTGATAAATTATATGTGTCTGAATTTTTCATTTTTAGTACTAACTACAGCCTAAATTATTCAGCGTTTTTACTTAAGAATATTTGCTTTACATTAGAAACCAGTGAGTTTATCATTTGAGGCATCTTGTGTGCAAATCTACAGGAGGAACTGGCAGTTTTAGCCAGTGGGCTTTTGGATGATGCTTCACTGCAGAATATATATGCATAAATATGCACTAAAATCATACAGATCTGGGATAAAACACTGTGATCTTGCACGGTACAGTTTATTTCTAAATGTCCAGCAAATTTGGGCTGAACCCTCTGAAATCAGGACTAAAATTAAAAGTCTCTCCTTAATTTGTGGAAGTTGAATATTATGTTTTATGATGAAAATGTGGCCTACATGCCATAGACCTTAGATTTAGATGTTTTTATGTCAACTTGCATGAGCGGAGAAAGCAACGAGGGGTGAGATGCAATAGAATTTGATGAACAAGCCAGTCTTAGCAGTGGTGTTTGCCTTCTGGACCTGTTTATTGTACCACATGTTTAGTTCATGAGAGCGGATGTCATCTGACTCAGTTTCACTATTGACATAAAATAAGAATTTTTTTTTTTTGTACAGAGTCTATAGAGTCTATAGAGTCCCACTATATAGATCAGACTGGTATTGATTCTCCTGGTTTCAGCCTCCCAAATGCTGGGATTACAGGTATTTGCCACCATGCCCGGCCTCAATCTTGTTTTCTAGGCCCCTTGGGGGTGGGGAAAGTAGGGGGTGGGGCCAATACAGCAGGTCAGGGATCGAAATCCAGTCCCTATGTCTGCCTAAGCCAGAACTTTAACCTGCTGAGCTATCTGGCCAGCCCTAAAATAAGAAATTGAAAGCTGTAAATTTTAGAAGTAAAAAAAGTATTTTTGGAAGTATAGGACATTTTCTTGAGAAAATGCTACAGTACTGTTGAGGTAATGGAGCCAGGGGAACAAGTACCTACAGAGATTGTGCTTTTTTGCAAGGCAAGGGCTGAGAATTTCCAAATCAAAGCAACTAGTAAAAAAGGTGCAACACAAACCACAATAGTAAAAGGACTGACTCATTAAGGTTTTATATAAAACAGTTCATTATTTTATTTATTTCATTTTATCTTAACATTACTATTATTTTTAATGTATAAAACAAAATTTACAGAGTTAACTACTGTGCAGGGTATAGTCTTGTGGCCTTAAAGTACATTCACTTTGTTTTGCAATCATTGAAAATTACCAGATTACCAACTTTTAATCAAATTGCATGGAAGCTTTACACTTATTGTACAATAACCCCTAGTCCCTTTCCACACTGAGTTTTACCATATTTCTCTGTGAATTTGACTACTATATTTCCCTCTTATAGGTAGAATCACACAATATTAATCATTTATTGTGAATGACTTATTTTAGTTAGCATAATCTTGACAAGGTTGACCATTGTAGAAATTGTCAGTATTTATTTCACTTGTATGCCAATAATATTGCAATATATCAGTTTATGTATATTTATTTACTTACAGATAAATATTTGGGTTGCTTCCACACGTTCAGTAGTCTAAATAATACTACTACAAATATGGGACTGTATGCTACTGCCTATATAGTATGTAGATATGATTGCATTTTTTGTGACTTATTTTGAATATATATATATGTATATATGTATATATGTATATATGTATATATGTATACATATATATATGCTCAGTTCTTTATAATTTTAAGGAAATAATTTTCAACTATTTTAGCCTCAGACGGTGGTAATTAAATGGTATAAATGGCACTTTAATCTGCTGTGAGTGAGGTCCTATGTATCAAATTTCACTGGAAGCTATTTCCATGATGATTACAATAAGAGAAATGGATCCAGGATTTAGTATTTGGTATTGCCTTTGATGACTCAACATCAGTATTTAGGGATAGTGCAATCAGTACTAACTGATTTCAACATGAAGTAGTTGTAACAAAGGTTGAATTTCTATTGCCTTAATACCTTAATTTGCTATCTGATGTAAAGAGAATTATATGTTAATGCTTTAACAACCACATTTGCCAACTGGGAGATTCCTCACACCGAGAAACCAAAGGGTTATTTATTAAAGTATTAATTTGATCATTTTTATTAAACTGAATGTCTTAAGAAAAAGATAGGAAAATGGGAATAAACTTGAAAGAATGTTAAGGGAAGTACCTATAAGAGAAAATGAGGAGCAGAATGGGCAATGGGTGGGACTGTCATCTGAGCTAGCTACATGTCCAACCTAGAAACAAGGCTCTGCAGTTCGGTGGATGTATGGTAGAGTACTGTAGGAAGAGTTCCCCAAGACAGTCTGGAAACCTGAAGCTAAATCCACCTGCCAGAGAACTCCAAGGTCTCTTAGAATTTGGAGTGCCTTAATATATTAATACATTTGCTATGCCTATTGTCACTGAAAGCAGCCCATGGGAAGCATGGTCTTAGTTTATAAGTAGTGATGGATACCTGAGTGCAGCTACTGGACTCCTAGGAATAATGTGCAAAAGAAATTCTCGTGGCATGCCCCTGTACTTATCTTGTATTGCTACCTTTCCATAGTACGAGATAGAACTAAGTTGGGCACTGCTTTGCCTCTTGTGTATAGTAGAAGGAATCCTGTTCCTGTACCATAAAAGCACTGCACTGTTGCTATGCTACCTACAACCTCTTCTCCCCCACTCTGTCTCCTTGCTTTAAGTACAAAAGGATCATGAATGATGGGAGTACATTTTTGAATTGTTTATGATGGCTAGCAACACTGAGGACTTTCTGATTATCCTCTTCTGTGCTTTATTCTGGAATCCTCTCTGTTATAATTATCTGAGAGGCTAATATGCCTGCCTACTTACTTCTCTGAACACTCTAGGCTTGGAAATCAGTTAGGTGAACTCTGTGAAAAGATATGGCTCAGGGAAGTGTTTGCAGTACTTCTGGACCCAGTTCATGGCAGCTTTTACTGGTTTGGAGGAAGCATTCAGTTTATTTTTATTCCCAATTCCTCCTTAACAGTGTCTTTATGTAATGCTGCAATTTCCAGCAGAAAGAGCTATCCAAAGTCGTCCTTCCTTCACAAGAGAAAGCATGCAAGCCTCTCTCTCTCTCTCTCTCTCTCTCTCTCTCTCTCTCTCTCTCTCTCTTTTTACAGTGTTAGTAGGAATATTCTGTCCTTTGCATAGGAAAACATGTGCACTAATTTTGTTTTGTAAGCAGTAATTTGCAGCTTAGTGTTTTGTCTAATTGGAAAGTTCACAAGCTTATTGCAGGTAAGAAAGTTTTTAAGTCATTAGCATCACAATTTTATTCTGTAAAATGTATTTCAACCTTCATCAGTTGTTTTATTGTGTAAATTTAAAGAACTCTGTGGGCTTCAATATTTGATGTTATTTTCCCTACTCTAGAAATACATTTCCATTGAACTTCAGTGAGAAATCCCATATCATAAGTTTTAGATTGTTCTTTAATATGATGCAGTTTCTATTTGTATGAGAAAACATTTAGTATTGGAAAAGTGTAAAGGTAGTATTGTGTATTACGGAAATTTCTCTCTTCTTCGTTAATATGGAGGAAGGTTGATGGATGTATAGCAGTCATTGGGTAATGTACTTTTAAGGGGACATTTATCTAAAAGGTTCTAGGTACAAACATACCTGATTATTTTCAATGTGAGTATATTCATGTAAGTATGTACTGCTTTACTAAATACAAGAAGAGAAATTAAAATAAATCAGTGTATCTTAGGTTAAGAAATACTACTAGAGGGGCCAGGGAGATAGCTCTGAGCGAAGCACAAGAGCCTGCCTGGTAAGTGCAAGGTCGTGAGTTTGAAACCCGGTCCCACCAAAAAAAAAAAACTACTAGAAAGATAATATCTTGTTTTTTATGATCCAACAATTGATATTTTATGAAAGCTTAAAATGTCAGAATTTTTTATTAGTTTGTATTAGATAAAGGCAAATAAGATTTGATCAAAAGGAAGATCATGCATCTCACCTAATAATATTTTTCTAGAATTTAAGGAAATGAGCATTTTAATTACTGAAATGATTACTAATAAAATGTCCATATTTTAAAAGTTCTGAGAAAATATAGTACAAATAGTTCTTTCTTAAAGACTGTCTTCTAAAAGATAGATACATTTATCTCTTTTAAATTAGGGGCTATAAAGCATCTACTATGCTGTTTCTTTTGTATAAAATTGCATCTAATTTAAAGAAGTGAAAATGAAACCTGCTTTTTTTTTCATGTCAGATAATCTGAGTGTCTCCCATACTTTGCTCCTATCTTGATTCTTACCATTCTCATCGCCTTGCTCTTCAGTTTCAAAACTCCTATTTTAATATTAATTTATATTTGTATATTAATATTAATTTTAATATTAATTAATATTAATTTTAATATTAATTAATATTAATTTTATATTTTTGTGTGACATTTTCCTTGACTTTTATATTTATATTTGCACAAATGTTTAACCTGATAAAAGGAATACTATCATAACTGAAAGTGCAAGTGTTATTCTCTGATTTTTGCAATGTTATTGAATTTAATATGTTAAAGAAAATATTTGGGTAATTATTTTTCCATGGTAAAATGTAATCTTTTCTAAATAGAAAAAAATAATAAAAACAATGATACAGAATTTCAAAATATAATAGACTAACAATGGTTAATATAATACATACTATTTTCCTCAAAGTAGTTGCTTAGATTACAAAATATAGGCATGAAAATTTAATTAAGCACTGTAAGCACAAACTGTTCTTTTAATGAACTAATAGAAGTTGGTCATATAATTATCTTAGCTATCTTATGTATGGTCATCTTTTCAGAAATTAGAATACTCTTGTATATTCATTTTACAGCCTAAGATACATTTTAGCCATCCTCTCATTAAGAACTTGACAAGATTTGTGCTTACTTGATATTTTTCAGCTTTACATACCCATGAAAATTTTGCCCAATCCAATTTGATAGTGATGTAACATTTGATCTAAGCATAAAATATCCTTACAATTGAACATACTTGGATGGGGTGATAGTTTGGCTGTCTAAGCACTTGCCTGGCAAGCACGACAACCTGGGTTTGATCACTGGTACCACATACTCTGTCAGCCCCTGAAGACCCTGTGCACCATGCTGGCCACCAAAACCAGGCATGGTGGCACATTCCTGTAATCCTAGCGCTAGGGAGACTGAGACAGGAGGGTCACTCTGAGTTGAGCTGCATAGAGAGCACCAATACCAAATAAATAAATAAATAAATAAATAAATAAATAAATAAATAAATAAATAAAATGATTTTTTAAAAGAAAGAGTACGCTGAATAGTAGACCCTTACCATTTTTTAAAGTACATAAAAAGCACGTATGTCTCAATATAAAATATTAAACCTTAAAATCAATTTAGCAACTGTCATCAGGCCAAGGGATGATTTTTCCAATTGAGAAAATATATAACTAAGAAAATTATGAATTATGGAATAAATCAAGTTACCAGGTCAAGAAATTAGGCATATTTATACTGTATTAATGAAAAATTGAAAATGTGGGGAATAGAGAGCAATTTTAGAAAGAAACAAGGGAATTCTTTGATCAACATATGCATCTTTGCCACACTGTCTCTAGGTCAGCCATATTATGACCACGTCACTGCTGTGTGTCACACATTTGGCTTGTGAAGATGTTTCAAAATGGCTCCTGACGTTGAATTAACATAAATTATCAGTTATATAGGATCTTTTAGTACAACTTATAGCAAATATAGTGCAAAAAATGAGTTTGCAATGTTTCTCTAGCTGTCCTGAAACTAGAACTTTGCGAAACTCACATTTAAACCTGTTGGTATATGTGTCCAAAGGTCTTATTTTTTTAAAAGTATTTAGTAGAGTCTACAGGATCTCACTACAGAGATATGACTCACAGTGATCCTTCTGTTTTCAGCCTCCCAAGAAATGGGGTTATAGGCGCACATCACCACGCTGTCTCAGCACGCTCTGGGCCAGTACAGCATGCCCAGAGATGGAATCCCAGTCCCTCAGTCAGCCTAAATAGGCAATTTAGTCCACTGAGCTATCTAGTCGACTGAAATGTCTTTTAAGGTAGGTAGCAATGTTTTATTTTTAGTACATGATAATTGACCTTAAAATATTAAATATATAACATATTCTGTGCTTATCCTAATTAAAGTTCTCATAGGTTCTTTCTTACATGAAAAAGTAAACAAGTAAAAAATTATAGATCAAATAAGTACAACAGAAACAGGATAGATATTCACAAAAATGCATTAAACCACAAACAACAAACAAACAAAACATCAATAAGTGCAATGTTAACATAGAGAATGTTGGACAGTATTTTCAAACTATCTAACAAAGGATTGATAGTCAAACTGATATAAGAAGCTTGAGTAGCTCACCTGTGAAAATGACAGAAACAAAAAGCTAAAACCCACATAAAGATAATTATCACAGACAATAAAGTTGAATCGACATGTTCTAAAGGAGATAAGAGTCTATGAAAACATGAAAAGGTGTTTAGCAGTATTTATCAAAGAAAAGCTAATTAAAATTATTGAGAGAAATTACTTCACACCTCTTAAAATGGTTACTAATAAAGGGATCAAAAATGAGATGTCCTAGACAGAATGTGGAGAAAAGTAAGCCTTCACACAGAATCATAGGAATGTAATTTGGCACAGTCATTATGAAAAAAATTTGGATTTTTATTAAACATAAAAGTAAAACAAATATATGAACTAGTGATCCAACTATTATGTACCCAACAGAAATTACATTCTTATGTCATAGAAATGTCTGTACCTTCCTGTTCTTTGCAATATTATTCATATATCTATAATGGCCAACACATTGAATTGCTTAGTGTTCATCAACAGATGAATGACTAAAGAAGATATAGTGTACAGTGTACATGCCCAATGAAATATTATTTCATCATTAGTAACAATACAGATTTCCCTGAAAGATACTATAGTAATGAAATAAGCCAATCACAGAATGGCATACATTATGTGTTCTAATGTATAATCCAATACTTAACTACATGTAGTGGAACATAGTAGTAGTTACCAAGGACTGCAAGCAGAATGGGGAATGCTTGGTTAAAGATAACAAAATTCCAGTTAGATAGGAATAATAATTTTGAAAGGTCTATTGACAACATTGCTATTATGTTTAATAGCACGGTGTTAGGTTCCCAAAGTTGCTAATATAAAAGATTTTAATTTTTCTTACCACAAAGTGTTACTGCATTATGTAATAAATATGTTGGTTGGTTTTATTTAGCTGCTCATTAATATATGAATATTTCAAAACATCGTTTCCTACTATGAATCTATTCAACTTTATTAATCAAGTAATATTAATTACTTATGTGAAAGAAACAATCTAACAATACATCTTAAGAAACCATGGTGACAAAAAAGTTTAGGCCTTAAATCATCAGAAAGAAAAAAAATTATAAAGATTAGAGAGGTCATAATAGAAATAGAGACTAGAAAGTTTAAAAAAAACTAATATTGATGTTTTGCAAATTAAATGAAATTGATAAGCCTTTAGCTAGAACAGGAGAGATGTCTCATATGAACAAAACCACGTATGCAAAGGATATTAAACTCGCAGAAGACAGAACCTCAATAAATATTAGGTTAGCTGTCTGTTTGTAATATATAAATCTTTCTTGAACTGAGGTATGTTACTTCTGAGCCTTATTTGAGAATTTTTATCATTAAGGATGTTAAAATTTGTTAAATGCTTTTCTGCATCTATTGAGATAATTTTATAATTCTACCTTTCATTATTTTCAATGTGCTATAGGCATATATTGATTTGCATATTTTCAACTATGCTGCCCAGGAGTAAAGGTCACTTGATGGTAGTGCCTGATTGTTTCATACTGAGTTTGGTGTGCAAGCATTTTTTTTTTAAATGTATTTAGTACAGGGTCTACAGTGTCTCACTACATTGATCAGACTCGTAGTGATCCTCCTATTTTCAGCCTCCCAAGCACTGGAATTATGGCATGCACCACCACTCAGTCTCTTAGTCTCAGTTGCCCACCTCAGCCCCCTGGGGATGGGGCTGGCACAGCAGGCGGTGTGAGGATTGAATCCTGGTCCCTGTGTCTGCCTAAGCAGGTGCTGTAGACCACTGAGCTATCTGGCCTGCCCAGCTTACGAGTACTTTGTTCAGGATTTTTGCACATGTATCTGTGAGGGTTATTGATCTTTAGCTTTCCTTTCTTTATTTAATGTTGGCTAAGGGTAATACTCTGTGCTTGGAGCCTACTTAATTCTTTCTTTCTTACTTGTAGTCTTCAAGAATAACTGTAGGTTATGATGCAGTGTGACACACTGTGTTAGAACAGGGCTGATTTCAACATCTCAAAATCTGTTACTATCCCTCATAAGAAACAATACGTCCTTCATTGCTGGACCCAGTGGATCATGTTGTCCCTTGACGTAAAGTTCAGGTGGACTTCCTTCTGGAGTCCTGCAGCTGCAGTGCACAGGAGGCTACCTGTCCTTTTCAGTGATTTGATATAGTTTGAGAAAGTTTACTTTAACTCTTTAAACATTTGGTGGAACACCAACAAAGCTATTTAGTGTATGAGCTTTTTTGAGACCTGTTTGATTACTGTTTTAGTATCTTTGCTATTGATGTGTTCATATTTTCAACTTCTTTCTAATTTACTTTTTGTGGTTTTATATATTACAAATTTATTCTAGGTTATCTCCTCTATTGACATAATTGCTTAGTGTTTTATAATTATTTATGAATATTTCCTTGGTATCCCTCATTTTTCATTCCAGCCTTGAAGAGTGTAAGAGACAGCACTATTAATAGATGAAAAATCCATTTTATGGAGCTCGCTGCTCCATATTCTTAACTCTGTTTATCAACTGTGCTCAGATCAGCTATTTTAAGAGAGCTCTGCTTTTTCCATTTTTTTCTCATTAATGTTACTGGGACACAAAATAAAACTATCAAATTCATAATAGAGATTGTTGGGAAAGTTACACAGAATAGCACTTCATAATCTACCTTAGAGAATATTATGCTGGAGAATGGGTGGATTGATTAACAGTTTACCAGAAGAAATGTTCGTGCTTCAATGCCCATGCACAGAATAGATACAGCCACGCTCAGTGCTCTCATGGAATGGGCTTAAAGGACTTTACTATTCTTTTTTTTTTTTTTTTTTTTTTTTTTTTTTTTTTTTTTTTTTTTTTTTTTTTTT
>PVJA010034243.1:0-22665 GCA_004027025.1 Myocastor coypus | reverse complement strand
AAAACAGTCACCTGACAAATCACCCTCTTGTTACAGGTTTTTCGTGTAAAAGGGAAGCAAAAAGTATTAATTGGTTTCAAAAACAAAGAGAATTCTCATCTCCTTTCCATATCTAAATCAAACACTGTAAAAAGTAGCTCTAGCCTCCTTCAGTATGGTATGGTCATCTCTCTTCAGCTATTTTATTTTTTAAATCTTTTTTTTTTTTAATTTTATTTATTTTTTTTTTTTCTTGTTTCAGAACCTTTGTTTGTTTATTCACTCATTTTTATGGCCGGCTCAGCCCGCCCCGAGGGCAGGGCTGGCGCAGCATGTGGTGCTGGGGATCGAACCGTGATCCCTGAAACCGCCCAAGCTTTCCCAAGCAGGTGCTCCAGACCACTGAGCCATCCCGCCAGGCCCCCTCTCTTCAGCTATTTTAATTAGCTGCCAGTAATTAAATATAGTCATCTGTTTTTATTTCCTTCAAAAAATTGAGAGTACACAATTACTAAGCTAAGAATGTGACTTGGATGCAGAAGGGCTGTTCATTTAATTGAAATTATATTCATTATTCAAGAGCTAATGAATTTTAAAAACATTTAATTATTAGATGACAAAGGATTGGGTATGCCACATATTAAATAGCCTGTCTTATTAGAACAAAACAGGGTTTGTGGCTTCATGACTAAAAGAAAATCTAACATTTACTAACATTAAGACTTTAAGCCGGGCGTGGTGGTGCACGCCTGTAATCCCAGCACTCGGGAGGCTGAGGCAGGAGGATCGATGTGAGTTCGAGACCATCCTGGGCTACAAAAGTGAGCTTAAGGCCAGCCTGAACTGCATAGTGAGACCCTGTCTCAAAAAGCAAAAAAAAAAAAAAAAAAAAAAAAAAGACTTTAGGTAACTTTTTCTAGTAACTTCAGTTTTTTTCATCTATTAAAATATGTGGGATATCTTATATGACACTGTCCAGCAGAATCATATTCAGTGATGAAGATGTTCCGTATCTGAGCTAATAAGTGGTAATTGAGTATTTCAAATTTTGGATAGTATAACTGAAATTTTATTTCATTTTAATTAAAGTTTCTTTTTTTTTTTTTTTTTAATTAAAGTTTCTTTAAATAACTGCATAGGCAAATCTAGCCCATAGATGCAAGGAGTGATTGAAGAACAGAGTAAATGTTTACATTGTAAGGAAAAGTATATAACAAGAGACATGTTGCCAGAAGCTATAGGATAAGTATATTTTCAAAGCCAGAATTATTTGGAGTAAGTTGAGGGGAATTAATAGCAATGTGTCTTTTATGGTAATACTTTATTTAAATAGTAATCATTTTTATCACTTCTGATTGATCCAATTTGTACTGAACTTTCTTTCAAATAACCTAATGGTGCATCCTCATCCACCTTATTCACTGAATCTGTTACTGTATTACTTTCCTCATTGAGATAAAATGCTCAACAATGAGGTTAAAGGAGTAAAGATTTATTGCTCTCAGTTTGTAGAGGTTTAAGTCCATAATAGTCTGTCTTGAAGGTAGGATGGCACATGGCAGAAGGGCAGTAGTTTATGGCATCAGGCAGAGGAGAGCAAAAGCAACAAGAGAGAGAGAAGTGAGATAAGCCTCTTTCTGTCCCTCATATTTTATAGACTTTCTGCCACAGGGAAGGTGTAGGACTCATGCCTTTAATCCCAGCATTGGTCCTGGAATCAATCACACTCTAGATTCAGCTGCCTATGAAGAGCCCCCATTGTGTGTCTACATTATATCTAAGGGGACATCCAGACACAAACCATAACATTCTGGCCCTGCAGACTCACATACATTACTTTACACAAAAGGCATTTGGTCCATCTCTAAGAATTGCCAAAGTCCTAACAGTTTCACAATTGCTAAAAAGTCCAAATCCCAAATCTCCTCTGAGATTTAAGGCAAACTCTTAGGTGAGCCCCTATACTTTTTGGTCTTTTTGTTACAGGGTCTCACTATGCAGTTCAGGCTGGCTTTGAGCTCACTTTTGTATCGCAGGCTGGTCTCAAATTCACACCGATCCTCCTGCTTCAGCCTCCCAAGTGCTGGGATTACAGGCATATGCCACCACACCCGGCCCAGAGCCCCTATACAAATGAAAAGAAAGTTAAACACTTCTAATATTCAATAGTGCAAGATAGACATTTCCATTCCAAAATTTACAAATGATGATACAAACTACTGGGGCCAAAGCAAGTGCAAAATCCAGCAGAGCAAACATTGAATCCTGTAGTTCCATGTGCAGCATCCAGGGTAGTCTGTGGCAAGTTGTGAACTCCAAAGGGTTAGGGTGACTCTGCCTCTATGGCACTGCCCATAATTGTAGCTACCATGGCTTCTCTCTAGAACCTGCTTTGCTCCTTCTTTGTGATTTTCCTCAGATAATCCACGGTCCTGGTTTTTTCAAACTTCTAGAGGATTAGCCAGATAGCTCAGCAGACTAAAGCACCCTCTTAGGCAGAGTGCAGTGGCCAGGGTTAGATCCCTGGCATTCTGTGCTGCCCCACCGCCAGGATCCCCCAAGACAGCAATTGAGACGGGGTGTGTTGGCACTCCCCTATAATCCCAGCACTTGGGAGGCTGAAAACAAGAGAATCACTGTGAGTTCGATCTGTGTAGTGAGACCCTGTAGACCCTGTCCTAAATACATTTTTTTAAAGTTACAGATTTCTAGGGGCTCAGTTGCACCTTTAGCTTCGTACTAACAAAAGCTTCACACATGGCTTTTTTAGGGATACTCTGCCTGACTTTCCAGGACTTCTTATAAAATCTAGGTGGAAACCTCTATGACTCTACAACTCTTGAATCCTGCATGCATCTAAAACCAGCTTCACATGAATAATGCCAAGGTATATTGCCAGTCGGAGTGGTAATCATGCTTTCTTCTCTCTTGTCTTTAAGGGTCAAGTGGTTGGATCACTGAGCACTCCAAATCCAGTTCTGAGGAACAAATGCTCTGAATGTTCTGGGGCTTTCTTTTCAAGAGAAAATCTTTTATAGTTTTTGAGGCTGCAAAGGGTACAGTCCTGCTTCTAGTGATGCTGTCAGGCCATCTTTTCTATTTTCCTGCCCCTTCTGAGCAATCAGGATTCCCCAACTCTATCCTTGCATCCATAGTTAGCTTTCTGGCCAAACTGACAACATTTTAAATCATTCTTCTGGGCTCTTTGCTCTTGATTCTCAACATAGATCTGGCTAAAAGTCACCAACAGCAGCCATACCACAGCTTGAACATTAGCTTTGAAATTTCTTCTACCAAATTAATTAAACCGCTGGCTTTAGTCTCAGTGTCAGGCAAATTCTGGGCATAAACAAAATTTAGACAAACTTTCTGCCAAACCATAACATATATTGTCTGGAGACAAATAGCCAATGCAGTCCTTTCCAGCAGAAATCTCGTGAGCCTGGTCTTCACCTGCAAGAGTTCTACCAGCTTTCTGTTCTTCAGAGCTCAGACCAGGTTCTCCCATACAGAACAGCCTAAACCATTCCACTATTTTTTCCATCCAGCATCTCTAAATCATTGCAAACTCTTCTCATAAGCCATTCCCAAAGGCTCTTGAACTAAATAGTCAGGTATAGTCACAGCCTTGACCCCACTTTTGGTACCAAATTTTGTATTAGCTCTTTAGTTGCTGAGACAAATACCCAAAACCCACAGTCAAAGGGGGAAAGGTTTATTTATGTCAGAGTTTGTAGAGGTTTCAATCCACAATTGGCTGGCTTCAAGGCAGGGTGGCACATGGCAGAGGGGCAGTAATTCATGGCATTGGGCAGAAGACAAAAACAACAAAACAGAGGAGGGACAAGTTCCTTTTTTTTTTTGTCTTTTTGAGACAAGGTCTCACTATGCAGTTCAGGCTGGCCTTGAGCTCACTTTTGTAGCCCAGGCTGGTCTCGAACTCGCACCAATCCTCCTGCCTCAGCCTCCCAAGTGCTGGGATTACAGGCGTGAGCCACCACACACAGCTAGCAAGTTCCTTTTATTGTATGCAAGCAACTCACCCTAGGGCAGGTATAGCACTCATATCCTTAAACCCCAAGAATCAAACTGTGAATCAATCACAGACTCTAGATTCAGCCACTTCTGAAATCTACCAGACTACATAATACTTAAGGAGGACATGTAGACACAAATCATAACAGGTACCTTGAAAATTCTGGCCTTTCCCCAAGGTGAAAATGACCTTGAATGGCAAATATTTTGAATTGATTCTAAACTGAAGGTAGTCATAACAGTGCAACTAAAGAAACTCAGAAAAGAGGACATCTGGAAGTGATTCAGAAAGTGGCAAGAAGGATAGGGTAAATGTATTCAAAGTGAGGGAGAATACTTTGAGGGGGATTGATGGCAATGTCTTCTGTTGCAATAATTTGTTAAACCTTTAAACACCATATTTGTTGATCATACCTTGTTCATTGGCTAGAAAAATACATGCAGATAAAGTACTTGATCTAATACCTGGAACACAGCAAATGGTAACTGCTATTGTAATTATTTGGTATTATTTTCACTGTCTATAAAATATGTAATAAAATTGATTTTGACTAACATCAGTTTCTGAGGTTTGTTGAGAGTTTTGTTTTTTGTTTTTTTGCCTGTCTATTCTTTGTTTGGGTCTGATATCATATCTTCTTAAGGAATCAAGATGTAATCATTTCATTCTTTAGAATCCAACGCTAAACATTACTGATGAGTTACTGCTGTTTTTGCAAGGTTTACTCGAGGGTCCACAAAGCCCACCTCCACTTCCTGCTGAAAAACCTATTGGAAACACTTACAGTGGAGTATCTGGAAATCTCAGTAATGCTGACAGAACAAAAAACATGCAGTCATGTGTGGTAAGTGATCATGACAGGTTGTAGTAGGTGGAAGAAAAAGCTGTGCACCAATTTAAAATATTCAGCTAATGTCAAAATTGTTTTAAAACAATTTTTTTAAAAAACTTTAATTAGAAACTAGTAACATGTATGTATTAGGAAAGTGTTTTGTTTTTTTTTTTAGAAAAGTTTTTTTAATCACTGTAGGATTAGGCTAATTCATTGTATTTCATTATGAAATAATTTGTCATGTACCTATGTAATGACATTGTTTTTTAAATTGTGCTAATTGTGAAGTTGGTAGAAATCTCAAAAAAGAATTTAATACACACAAATAGATTTAGTCACATTGTCAGTTTTTATTTAAAATATCTATTGATGACAAAACTTTAAAATAATTTTTTTCTCTCATTTCTAAATTTTTTTATTACTTGTAATAAGAAACAACAATGGAACAGTTTCAAAACACATTAGTAGTACGTTCCCAATAATTGATACAATGCATATTGTTGTCCTCATAGTAGTTATTCAGAGCATAGGATGTACATAATTTTTCTAATCATCATTGGTACAAAAATTTCTTCTCATTGAACTAAGAGAAGGTAGTTGTATGCATAGTCCAATGTTCCATAATCACAATGTTTTATTGGCAGAACTGGCAATGTCGAAAGCTGTTGATGTAAGCCTTTTGCAGCTCAGCGTACCAATCTAGCTTTATGTTTTATGCCTCATGGTTAAACTTTTCTGCTAGGTGATTAAGGACAAGTTAAAGCAAGGCCTGTATAACAAAACATGTGACTTTTGTATCTCCCAAGGTCAGTCAGATCCCCTCAGGATTTACTTTGAAACCATGTACAAAGCTTTGCAGAACTGTTGTCAGTGTCAGCTGCCTGGATAAGTCATGCCCATTGTTTGACTAGTTTTCTCTCTATGAAGAACTTTAAAATAATTATGCTAAGATTTTTAAATCTGAAATTTAAGGAAAAATTTTAACTTAAAAATACAGCATATTACTTTACATTTACGATGATGGTGAGAGAATTTTTAGTCCAACCTCAATATTTCCATAAGGTAGATGATTAAGACTTAAATCATCAAAGTCAACTTTCAAAGTCTTTGAACCTAATTTTCAGTTCAAATTTTTATAATAGTTCTACCCTGTGCACTAACTCTGCTTATCACATAGCAGACCTATCTAATCATCTAGTGAAGAGGAAAGTCTTTGAGACATTAAATTAAATTAGCCAATGCCAAGTTAATGAGACTTTTCATAGGATGAGTTAAAATATAGTGATCATTTGTACTTTCAAAGTAGTTGGCAATAATTTTTTATTAAAATTGGGCCGAGAGCCAGATATGATAGCACATAACAGTAATCCCAGTCCTCAAGAGGCTGAAGCAATGGAATTGCTGGAAGTTTGAAGGCAGCCTGGGCCAAATAGTGAGTTCAAGATCAGCCTGAACTACATAGCAAGACCTTGTTTCAAAAAAACAAAAAAGTAGCTGGGTATAGTGGCACACACCTGTATTCCCAGCACTTATGGGAGGATTGGTGTGAGTTCAAGACCAGACTGGGTTACAGAAGTGAGCTCAAGGCCAACGAACTGTGTAGTGAGACCCTGTCTCAAAAAACCAAAACAAAGAGAACTGGGCCAAGAAAGGTCAGAGTGGTAGGGTCCTTTCTATACTGTTGTTGAATAGGGAAAATCCCACCTATCCACTGGGCAATGGTTCTTTAAAAAGGTTACAGGTGTTTACTCTGAGAAGGTTGTAAAAGGAAGTGAAAGGGTGATAGAAACTACCCATATTATTTATTAGGTGATATACTAAGCTATGTGAATGACAAAACTCTATTAAAATATGTTGTTATTACATTTGGTGTTAAGCAATCAACTGGCAATTCCCACATTAAAAAAAAAAAAAGCTACAGTATTTAGAGTAAACTACTCTATCTTGAGAATACTATATTCATAGTTGTGTTTTGTACCTCACATGAACATGAGGAAAATGCTATGCTGTACTGTTTATAAAAGGAGTCAGGATAGTCTGTACTCTGGTAAGAGAATACCATTGTGGCACACTGAATATGAAGGGGAAAAAAAATGAGAATAGACTACAGGTTAAATTATTTGTTTGAAGTCATATGTGCAGATTTATAGAGCCTGAAAATCAAATGTGTTCCCTTTCTTTGAAAATTACCATTGATGAATGAACTGTAGACCACAAGCCAAAAAGACTAGCAGCAAGGATGAGGGCCTCTAGGAATGCTTGTTTCATCAGACAGCAGCCCACAGGAATAGGCTTGGTCTTTGCCTTCTATGTCTACTTGCTGCACAAAACAAAAACTACTACTGTTTCTCTTGTATGATTCTGAGAACTTTTGTTGTCAAGGTAAGGAACCTGTGAGCCACTGTGTACAGGAGCTCTGTGTGCCCTGCTGCCCATTGTGGGAACTCAGAGTGTCTGGTAGGAGGCTGCAGACTGTCACTAGCTCACATGAGCTGTATATGGAATCAAATGTACAGCACAGTGGTGTGTCTGGAAGGACACAGACGGATTTGGAGCTCAGGACATAAAAGGTAGTATCAGGAACTGGCCAGATAGCTCAGCAGACTAAAGCACCTGCTTAGGCAGGCTCAGGGACCAGGTTTGATACCCTGCATGCATGCTGGCCCCATACCCAGGGCATGTTGAGACAGTGATTGAGACTGAGCATGGTGCCTCCTGAAAACAGGAAGATCACTATGAGTTTGACCTGTGTAGTGAGACTCTATAGACCCTATACTAAATACATTTTTAAAAAGTATCAGGGGGACACTCACTTGGGAACTCCCTCCTGTCCCTCTCTTGGACAGGAGCTTTCTTTCCCCTAATAAATATGTTCTGCTCATTAAAAAAAAAAAAAGTACCAGTTCTTAGAAAATACATCTAGAGGCCTCAGTAATTCCAACACATCAGTACAGTCTTAAGAGAAAAATTATTTTAAATGCCAGTTCAGTGTGGTATTGCACATCTCTAATCTCAGTACTTGAGAGGCTGAAGCAGGAGAATGGCTCTGAGTTTGAGGCCAACCTGGGTTACATAAGTGAATTCAAGTTGAGTCTGAACTGCGTAGTGAGGCTTGAACTGCATAATGAGACACTGCACCAAAAAAAAGCAAATAATGAATAAATGTCTCCATAAAACGGGAATTATTTGAGTCTTCAAAGTGTAATTTTTAATTGCAGCTGAGCAAAAAGATAGCATTTCCAGAAATAATTCAAGTAGGAAACTAACTTTACCAGGAGGTAAAGTACCTATCCAAACCCATCAAACACTAAAGCTCAAGGACATTAGACTGAAAAAAACTACCACAAAACAAACACAAAGGCTTGCAGTTATGTGTGGAATGCTGAAATAAAGAAGTCTCCAGTTGGTTGCCTTAGAGACTGGGCAGAAGCAGGTGGGAGTCTACACCTGAGCAAATGCAACCAGTGCCTCCCAGTCTGTGGTCAGCAGCAAAGTACAGCAGAGGCGCTCAGGATGCGCCTAACATCCCGGAGGAATTTCAGCTCTCTATCTGTTTTCTGATTTAAAATGCACTCACTGTAGAAAATTGAGAAATTAAAAAGATTTAAACTGTGCTTGATGGCACATGCCTGTAAACCCAGCTACGGTGGATACTGAGGCAGAAGGTTCACAAAATCACAGCCAGCCTAAGGAAATTGAGCCAGACCATGTCTCAAAAAATTTTAGAAGGGTTATACATACAGCTCAGTGGTAGAATCTTTGCCTAGCATATGTGTGATCCTAGGTTGGATCCCTAGTACTACAAAGAAAACAAAAGGACAGTTCAAGAAGTCTCATAAAAATATCATCACCAAGGGCAGGGAGATAGTTCAGTGGCATAAGTGCCTGCTTGGCAACCAAAAGGTCCCAAGTTTGATCCCTTATACTGGAAAAAAAAAAAAAAAAAAAAAAAATCAAGGAAAAGCTACAGCTAGTATTTAGTACAAAATAAAGATCACGGGTTCATGAGATAGCTTAGCAGGCTTAGGCAAGAGTAGGCAAGCACAGGGACCACGGTTCCGTCCCCAGTACTACATGCCATTGCAGCTGAGACAGCCCTGCCCCCAGGGCCAGCTAAGCCAGCCAAAGCATGGGCATAGTGACCCACACCTGTAATCCCAGTGCTGGGGAGTCTGAAAGCAAGAGGATCACCATGAGTCCAAGCTGCTTAGTGAGACCCTACAACGACCAAATATTCTAAAAATGAAAATAAAAAATAAGGATCATATACTATGTATTTACTATGACTCATCTGTATGTTTCCATGTCATACTGGTACTTTGAAGCCTTTTTAAATTTTCCATAATTACCTAACAACTAGTTAGATAAATTATCAGCTGGCAAGATGGTTTAGTGGTCTAAAGCACCTGCTTAGGAAAGCTTAGACAACTGCAGGGACTGCGGTGCAATCCCCAGCACCACATGCTGTGCCAGCTCCACCCCCAGGACAGGCTGAGCCGGCCATTTAAAAAACAAAAAAGATAACAAGCTATCCAACCAGTATAATTTTGAGAAATAGCAAGTTTCTTTCTGTTTGCTATAGTGTATGCTTAATTTTGAAGGTGCCCAAAGAAATAACTTCATGTTCAAATATCATAGCAGTATGGTCAGGAAAAAATATAGGCAGCAGCGTATTTATAAGGCATGGATTATATTCTAGAATATTGCAAGGTTTATGAGCTGGTGACTTGTCTCACTACATTAACTGAACTCATTAGTGAAACCAAGTTTTAAGGGCAAGCTTAATTTGTTTTTTTAAATGGGATTTTTAAAACATTGAAACATGTTTAAATGATCACAGTTATTGACAATTAATCACTTGGTATTTAAGTAAATGTTATAAATAGGATAAACTTAAAATTACGAAAGTAAGTTTTAATTCGTTCATAAGAAGGAAAAACACAGAATTAGCCCAAAGATTCCCAACCTGTATCTCAACCCCCTTTGCAAAAAAAAAAAAAAAAAAAAAAGGCAATGTAATTTTAAAGGGCTAGCATTTTTTCCTTGATAAGGTCTTAGAAATATATTTTGTTTTCCTGTAATCCCAGCACTCAGGAGGCTGAGGTAGTAGGATTGTTGAGAGTTCAAGGCCAATCTGGGATACGTAGTGAGTTCAGCATCAACCTGAACTATATTATCAATAATGGGATGTGGGGAGTATCTTTTGGATGTCATATTGAAGTTTTAGGAACATAGGAAAGCTGAACAAAAGAGTAAGAACTTAGTGAGGATCCTTAACTTCCTACTCAACAGAAGACCTGAAAATATTTGCGGTGTATTAACTCATTTTCTAATCCTTGAACTAACACGTAAGGAAAACTTTAAGCAACACAGTTTAAGTTCCTTCTCATAGAGAAACATTCTTATTAATATCTCTACTTCCAGTTTCTTTCATCTACTGAAACATTCTAACTGCAGTCATTTTTATTTTTCACATTGTTTCCCTTTACTCCTCCATACACAACTTCCTCTTACCCTGTCCAACCCCTTTGCTATAGTGGTATAAGCATCTTTCTTGGACTTCTGTTTCTCCTTAATATCTTCCTTTCAGGCCATCCCTTATAGTTAAAAAAAAAAAAAAAAACCCTATTACAAAATGTCAAACCATCCAATAATAAGATGTTTGTTCAAAGCAAAAAAACTAGTAACCACTTACTATGTCTGTAAACTCAGGAACTGTAGGTTTCCTTTATGTAATTGGGATGAATAGATAGCATATATTTGTTTCATTCCCTACTCCTATGACTTTTACACCATCCTTTAATACTTCCTGAATCACTAAGTCCAAGCCATGTAGTACCTGGTCAGGTTGCGGTACAACTTGTGGTGCCTTGGTTTCTTCCTTAGTGTTGCAACTGTAAAGGGTACTTATAGAGATAACTTATAGAGATGTGAATAATGAGTTACTGTTGTTTAAGAATGAAACTCTTTTTGGTTCTTCTCTAAGTCAGCTACACTTTTATTTACAAACCCAACAGAGAAGTTGTTTAGCATTCCTGCTGACAAGTTCTTGTTTTAGATTGGCCTTGACTAATAAGTATTATCTGACACTTGTAGGTACCTGATCATATAGGTGAAAAAGGTTTCGGGCAAGGACCCCCAAGGTTGCCACCAAGGTAAGTTGGTATGGAACACATTAAAAAAGAATTAATGACTCCAACCCAACTATTTCTGTCATCCAGATTACATAGATTAGATACTCTTTTACAAGTCAAATAAATCATGAATTCACCCAAGCCACTAGCCCACAGTGTGCATCTTACTGAAAGTTTTTGGAATTTCTGTTCCTTTTCTTTTTAACAGATTCCTAAACTTAGAGCACAAACCTGTGACTCTTTTACTTTTCCTGGAACCAATGAACAAGACTGCTTTGTAAACCTAAAGGAACTCCATTTCTGGAACACATACACTCAAAGATAAACACCCCCATGGGAAAGGGAGATGGGCCTGTTTGGACCATTTTAAAGGAATACAGGCTTTGCAAACTCAGTGATCTGCCACTGGAGTCCCAGAACTGTGTAAACCAAAGTCTTGCTGTCCTCAAAGGCTATACTGTGTTACAGTTTATTTCTAATACAGTGATTAATAAGGCTTTCAGGTCAATAGATGTCCACTTTCAGAGCTAGTTTTCTTCAAATTAACCTCGAGTTTTAATAGTGATTACTATAATGTGAACAGTAGGGGATCCTCCTTTATAATGTACAAGACCCTAGCACACATACCTGGTAATCTTATTATAAGCTTTGCATCTCAGATTTTGTTGCTTAGTTTTCTGAAACACTCATCATGTGTTTAAGAGCATTTTGGCCCTTTGAGAGCTCATGATAGTAAATGCTTGTTTGTCTTGAACTAATGAATCTCTAGTGCAAGATAAGGAAGCTGAAACATCATGGCATTTCCTGTAATAATGTAATATTTAATGCAATAGCCATTTGCTCACAAATAGCATACCCTGCAGGTTTCAGTAATTCTATTACACTAGCAGAAAGCTCTGTGTGTGTGTATGTATGTGTATGTGTGTGTGTGTTATATGCACACCTATAAGAAAGGACAGAGCAGAAAATAATATAAGCAAAATGCTGACTCATGACTACATTAACTTTCAGACCTACAAATGGAAAAGTGATTCTGACTCGCCGACCTCCTCCCAAAGGGGCCCCTGAAAGACCACCACCTCCCAAACTTTCTGCCTCTAGAACACCAAGTAAAAAACTGCCTTTTAATCGGTCCTCTTCAGACATGGATCTTCAGAAAAAACAAAGTAACTTGGTGCCTGGGCTCTCAAAAGCCAAGAGTCAAGTCTTTAAAAATCAAGATCCGGTGCTACCCCCTCGCCCCAAACCAGGACACCCTCTTTACAGGAAATACATGGTAAATACTGCTTTTTAAAATGTTTATGGTCAGGAGGTTTGTCCTAAAGTATATAGAAAATCCATTATTCCTTAGAAAAATATAATGAAACAAATGAAGGTTTATCCCTTGACTCATAGAGAACTTTAGATAAGCAGGCCATACTAACATCTACAACTGAGACTGAGCATCTTATGCTAATGATAGCAACTGACAGATATAGTTATATCTTGATATTATAAAACCTTAGGCCTACTTTGCCCCCTGAGTAAAATTTAAAATAAAATATGTTGTATTTTTCTGGTGTCGGTGCCGAAAGAAACGACGAGAAACCTGATGAACTTAGTTCAGAGGACTCACTGAGATTTGTCTCTCTCTCTAAATGAGCCCCAACCCACTGAAGGATATTACTTTTATTGAGTATTCAAGGACAGGCTAAGGAATTTGCATAACTGCTTTGGGGAATATAAACTAGAGATTACTACCTCTTTTACCGGTTACCTAAGGTTAGGTTAAGACAAATGCTAATTGAAAACATTCCAAGCAGGGGAGGAGACAACCAGTAACATACCAAGCAAAGGGAGAGACAATCAAGGAACCATTAGAATAAACGGTTATCTGCGTCCTTGAATCCAGGTTTCAGGAATCCCCAAGTAACCCCCTACAGCTGTCCTTGGGCTTTATTGTTCTTTACTTAAGATGCTTGATCCTTATCTCTACAAAAATAGAAATTGAGTTTCTACTACTAAGATATTCAGATATTCCCACATTTTTTCCATTTTGCAATCTGAATTATAATGGTCCCATTTAATAGCTCCTAGCTCAAAGTTTTCATCAATAATTGAGATAGTTAGGATATTAAATTTTTTCTCTATGAATGGTTTTCTCTTATTTTAATTTATTTTTTAAACTTTATGTTATAGCCGGCTCAGCCTGCCCTGGGGGATGGGGCTAGCACAGCATGTTGTGCTGGGGATCGAACTGTGGTCCCTGCAGTTGCATAAGCTTGCCTAAGCAGGTGCTTTAGACCACTGAGCTATTCTGCCAGCCCGTGTGAATGGTTTTCTTATCAAATGACTTTTGCCTCCATTACCCATGGATGAAAAGTAGAATTGATATGCTTTCTACTTTGATCAGGTTAACCTGATAAATAGAAAAAAAATAAAATTAGAACAGAATTGTTTGTACTTCTTAAACAATTATGTGACAAAATAACTCTTTAAGAGGCACAGCAATTAATAATGTGTATTTTTCTACATTACATCATTGAGTCAGGTATTTCTTACTTTATGCCACTCACTTTTTTTTTTTTTTTTTTTTTTAATGTATATAGCACAGGCCTACAGGGTCTCACTACACAGATCAGACTTATAGCGGTCCTCTTGTTTTCAGCCTCCCAAGCACTGGGATTACAGACTCGTTCCACCATACCCAGTCTGAGTCCCAATTTCAGCACACCTAGGGGTGGGGCCATCACAGCACACTGGAGATTGACCTCCCAGTCCCTGCATCTGCCTAAGCAGGCACTTTAATCTGTTGAGCTATCTGGCCGCCCTCTCTCACTTTTTTTTATTGTCTTTTGAGAAGGAAATTAGCAGATAAGGTTATATCCATCTATATTTGTGTTCATTTAAACTAAGGGAACTGTAATTCCTAAAACCCCAAGGGTATACTTTGGGATAGGTTACCTAATAAGTAATAAAAACTATGGCTGATATGTATTAAGTATAAACCAGGTACTATTTGGAGCACTTATACATTGAGTAACTTATTTATTCTTCACATGAACCTCATGAGTTAGATCTTCATTGTACAGATAAAAAAGTAAGATGACAAAATTAAACTAGCTAGTGGGGGGGGGGGGGACCAAGATTTAAATGTAGTTAAGAGATGCTGAGCCCGGGTTCCTGACCATTATGCTACCTCAAAAGTCTCTACTGCTTTGCCATTTATTTTAAAGAGAGTAAAAAATCAGACTTAAAACAGAAAAATTACAAGTGATGCAGAATTTTACAGTATTTGTTATAATACATAGTGTTGTCTTCCAACCAGTTATTCATATTACCAGATATATGTGTGTAAAATTGGAAGAAGAAAGAAAAAAATGAATAAGAAATTAAGAGAAAAATTACAAACACTGGAAAAAAAAAAAAAAAAAAAGGAGATGAAACTAATTAAGCATTAACTGCTCCTTGCCATAATCAGCAAATGCACAGTACAATTGATTCCATTTTTGTCTTTCTGGGCTGGGAGATAGCTCAGTGGAGTAAGTGCTTGCCTGGCAAGTGCAAGGCCTTGAGTTCAATACCTGGTACCACCAAAAAATGAACAAATAATTTTTTTTTAAAGTAGATGCACAGGCCTGGCAGGATAGCTCAGTGGTCTAAAGCGCCTGCTTAGGAAAGCTTAGGCGGCTGCAGGGACCATAGTTCAGTCCCTGGCACCACATGCTGTGCCAGCCCTGCCCTCAGGGCAGGCTGAGCCGACCATAAAAATAAATAAACAAAAGTTCCAAAACAAGAAATAAAAAAAAAAAAAGAATATGTTCTCGAGGAGCCAGCGAGATGGCTCAGCGGTCTAAAGCACCTGCTTAGGCAAGCTTAGGCAACCACAGGGACTGTGGTTCAATCCCCGGTACCACATGCTGTACCAGCCCCACCCCCAGGGTAGGCTGAGACAGCATATATATATATGAGTATGTTCTCCAGTGGCTCAAATTTATCCTGTTTTATAGTTGAATGGTATTCCCTTGTATAAAAATACTGTATCTTCTTTATTCTTCAGTTGGTGGTCATCTGGGTTGTTTCCAGGTTTAGCTATGACAAATTGTACTGCTATAAAAATGAATATACATACATCACTATGGTATGAGGTTTTCAGTCCTTCTAGAACAATACCCAGGAGGGGAATAGCTAGCTTTTGAAGGAATCTCCACACTGATTTCTGTAGCGATTGTACCACTACCTCTGCACTCCTACAAACAGTGGAGAACTTCTTTTTCTCCACAACCTCTCCCAACATTTATTATTGGCTGACATCTTGATGTTAGCCGTTCTTTCTGAGGTGAGATAAAATCTCACTGTTGTTTTAATTTGCATTTCTCAAATGACCAATGATATTGAACATTTTTTCATACATTTACTTTCCATTTGTATTTCTTTGAGAAATGTATGTTCATCTCAGATACCCATTTCTGGATTGGGTCTTTGAAACTGGGGGTCCTGATTTTTTTCATTCTTTCTATGTTCTAGATAGAAGGCCTTTGTCAGAGGGACAGTCGGCTATAATTTTTTCCCAGTTTGTGGGTTTTCTTTTTACTCTGTTAGAGATTTGATTTGAAGTGCAGAAACTTTTCAAAGAGAGATCTGAGCTTTGAAGTGTTTCCCATACAGTTTGACTTTTGTTCATGAACTCTCTGTCTACCCCTGTCTTTAAGATTTCTACATATATTTTCCTCCAAAAGATTGTGTTTCTGTTTTAATATTTATTCCCACCCCCGTCTGTTTTAATATTTAAATCTTTGATCCATCTTGACTGCAGCTTTGTGCATGGTGATAGAAATGGGTCTATCACACTTTGGTATTCCTTAAGATCCCTTACTCAAGAGAAGCTAAGTACTACTTAGCACAGCTGTATACAGTAGTGACAGTAAAACATTTAGAGAACTCAAGGCAATTATTGCATGAACATCATCATGATGGCATATTCACAGTGATACATCTTTTGTTATCAAATAATTGCTTAAAGTATTTATTTTTACACTGCTACCCTACCATTAACTTGCTACTTACTAGCTAGCTTCTGATACACACAGCATCTGAGGAAGCTGGAAAATCACCTACTTGACACAGGCCTCTGTGTCTTGGCTCCTGGATGATCCAGGGTCCCAGGCAGCTCCATCTCCTGCATATACTTTGTATATTGTACAGACCCTCTAACCTGCACATCAACTTACATTCACCAAGCAAGCAAGGAAAAAAGTCCTCATGGCCAAAGTAGGACATGTTGTTGAAAGACTGCACCAAATCAAGTAGACAGGAAGTGGCCAGAGTCGGGCAGTAAAATGGATTTTAGGGCAGTGAAGTGGATTTAAGCAGATAGTAGGTATCATGGAGACTCTAAACTCAGAGCAAATGGAAGCATCAGTCAAGCCTTACATGGAGAGTTTCAGTCACCTATTAGCTTTCAGAAGGCAACCACTGTGACAACCTTGCATTATGTAGGACCTTGACAGGCTGTGAGATCAGATGCTGAGTATTTACCCTTCAGTCCTCCAAGGAATTTGGCCACCAAATCTGTAACCTGGAACTTCCTGGTTATGATTATGGCATATTCAGCCCTATGGTCCTGTCAGCTCAGCTTCACATCCTAAGAATTTTAATGTCTGTCAGACCTGGCAATCCTCGCTACACCTAGGGCTTAAGCGCTAAAGAGTTGCATCTTAGGTGTACTTGTCAAAGCCCTAAATGGTCAGCAGCTAGTGAGGACTTTTCTTGGTTAAACAGTAATTCTTTTATCTTTTTACATTTAAGCTACCTGTGCCTCATGGGATTGCCAATGAAGACATTGTCTCTCGAAACCCTGGAGAGCTGTCTTGTAAGGTAAAGCAGAGTTCTTTCTTTACTGACTGGTATTAAAAAAAAATGCTGGTCTCTGTCTCTACTATTACACATTATTAAATGCTTTAGGCTCCAAAGATTAAAATGTGGAAAAGTAATAACATTTTATTAAATAATAATTGCTTCAGAGAGTGATATTGTACCTTACAGCGTGGGGACGTACTTGTGATGCTGAAGCAGGCAGAAAATAATTACTTGGAATGCCAAAAGGGAGAAGGTACCGGCAGAGTTCACATGTCTCAGATGAAGATTATCACTCCTCTTGATGAACCTCTCAGAAGCAAAGCCAACGTAAGGAATTAATATTGCACAGCTGTCATACTGTGCATGGCAGCACATTTCACAGAATTATTAATTACATTTCATCCCTGCGTTTATTTCATTAGCATGGTTATTTTAAACAAAATAAAAAAGACTGGGCGTGATGGCGCACACCTGTAATCCCAGCTCCTGGAAAGCTGTAAACAGGTGGATCACTAGAAGTCCGATCTAGTAGTGAGACCCTGAACACCCTGAAGACCCTTCTCTAAAATACAAAAATAAATAAATAATAAATAAATAAAAAATGGCAAACATAAACAGAATAAAAATTACAGCATTCCCTTTTTAGAATGAATGACATGAGAGACTTGTTACCACCATCCTAAACACTTGATATACAGGCTCAAGGCCAGCCTGAACTGCATAGGAAAACCCTGTCTCAAACAGACAAAAAACAAAACAAAACAAAAAAAAAAAAGACAAAAATAAATAAAGTATAAACTTAATAAATCTCATTGCTCCAATTCTTATTTATTTATTTATTTTGCCCACTCAGCCCACCCTGATGGCAGGACTAGTGAGGTATGTGGTGCTGGGGATTGAACTGCAGTCTCCTGCACTTGCCTAAGCTTGCCCAAGCAGGTACTTTAGACCACTGGGCTATCTCACCAGCCCGCTGCTCTAATTTTAGCTCATGAGGTAATGATATCTAATGCAGCAACTTAAAGTCACAGTGTAGGCCTAACAAATTTGGAGAGCCTGGGGAGACACAATGCTTATTGAAGGTCATTTGTTTATCAAGAGAAGTAGTGTTGAGCAATTTGTACAGAGGTATTTTTAGAAGAGCTTAAATTTTTCAGTTAAATTTTCACTATTAATGTAGTATTTATGAAAAATAATACCAATTATTCAACCAAAGTAAAATATTGGCTAAATAAATAAATAAATAAATAAGAATTGGAGCAATGAGATTTATTAAGTTTATACTTTATTTATTTTTGTCTTTTTTTTTTTTTTTTTTGTCTGTTTGACACAGGGTCTTGCTATGCAGTTCAGGCTGGCCTTGAGCATACTTTCGTAGCCCAAGCTGGTCTTGAATTTGCACTGATCCTCCTGCCTCAGCCTCTCATGTGCTGGGATTACAGGTGTGTGCCACCATGTCTGGCTAAGTTTATACTTTAAAAGAAAATTCTTTTTTGTTTTTAAATTATCAGATATAACATTTATAGGACTGCCTTTAAAATCACTATTCATTCTGGGCCAGTGCTTGCCTAAGCAGACATTTAGTTAAATATTTCTAATGTATTCCTCTAATATTGTAAATACAGTATTAAGCATCAGTTGCAGTTAAATCCTACAGATCATGGAAAAAGGGGATCTTGCCAAGGGTATGGTGGTGATGATAGTCCTGTGCTTTAGGAAGCTGGGAGTTAGCTCCCTTCCATCACCTGAGGCAATCCTTTTAACCCCCTCTACACAGTTTTTTAATGTGTGAAGTAATAACTCCACAGAATATAAACTTGGGTTGAACTAATGCTTAAACAGTTCTGTGGATATGCTAAAACCACTGAATGGCTAGACTTTATTGTATGTGGATCAAATCTCAAAAATCCTTAAATGAGCTAATACATATAAGGTATAAGCTTTTCTTTGCTGCAAGAAAACAACTGTAGCTCAGTTTTAGCTTTTTTTTTTTTTTTTGGTCAAAACATGAGTTCGTGGGGGTGGTTCCCTTGCTGTGGGCCTGGCGTGAGGCATAGCATCTTGGTGGAAATTCGTGATGCAGAAAGATTCCTCTTCTCAGGGCAGCTCAGACACAGAGAGTATGGGAAGAGCAAGGAAAGGGTCCAGGGCCCAGAGAAAGCCCCGTGGTCCCCACCTGTGTGCATCCCTTCCCATAATGTTGTCAAACAGTGGCTTCATCCACTGGTGAAGTGAGAGCCCTCAGGATCTCTTCTTTTCCTAAAAGCTCATCATTTGGCACAGGAGTTTTGGGGGAATTCCAAAAGGTGTTTATAACAGTACATGGCATACAGCAAAGGAGCAATAAATATTAGTTATTCATATTAGTATAATGTCATTTGTATTAGCAGTGATTGGAAAATACGGGTTTACCTGCTGCATGTGCATGCTCGCGGTGTATGTGCACTGTGCTGACCCCTTGTGGGCAGCATTAGTCTAGCCTGCTTCACTTGCCCTGCACCTGTCAAACTAGCTAATAAGCACCATTCCTCAGGACGTCCATCCACTGAAGGCAGGGAAGGAACCTGTGCTTGGAAGGCACAGATTACTTCCCATCTCTCAGGCCCAGTCCTGTTTAGATCTGTTACAGTTTGTCTAGTTGTCCCTGCAAAGCTTCATGCAGTCATGGGGCAGACTTCTAGAATTTGTGATTCATTTGTGATCCACTAGGGTTATGGCTATAAATGCTGCTAGGGTTATGGGTGTGAGTACTACACCCCACCTGGGGCCAATCGCCTGAATACAATTTAAGGGAAACAGACTTGCTCTCTGTAGCCATTGTTTCCACTGCTCCTGCTCGTTTGCTCTTGTTCTCTGCCGTCAATAGTTAGTAAATTACATATTGTTATCTTCAAAGTAGTCACGAAGTACAGGCATAAAAATTCCCCTAACACTATTAGCACAAACCTTTCTTTTCATTGAACTGAAAGAAACTAGTAGTTAGAATTATCTTGTATATTTTTAAAAGCTAAAAAAAATTTAAAAAAATAAAAGCTAATATCTGTAGTAGGTGTGAGATAGATCTCTGACTTCTTTTTTCTCAAATAGATACCATCTAGCCTAATGTCACTTATTGGATAATCATTCCTTTCTCCACAAATGCAAGAAAAAATAAAAATCACACTATGCACATAAAATTGATTATAGCCGGGCATGGTGGCACACACCTGTAATCCCAGCACTTGGGAGGCTGAGGCAGGAGGATCAGTGAAAGTTCAAGACCAGCCTGGGCTACAAGTGAGCTCGAGGCCAACCTGAACTGCATAACGACACCCTGTCTCAGAAAGAAAGAAAGGGAGAGAGAGAGAGAGAGAGAGAGAGAGAGAGAGAGAAAGAAAGAAAGAAAGAAAATTTAAAGTTATTCCAAATCTAAAATACTGTACAGCTCCTTTCCACAGTTCCTGAAAATCCCATGTTGCTCATTTATTTAGGGAAAAGCATTGAGCAATCACTAAGAAAACGTTAGCACTGCCTTAGTAAGCTAATAGAGTGAGCCACATTAGCCATTTCTGCCTTGCCTTAGGTCCAATTTCAGTTTACCTAATCTAAGTACACAGGTTGCCTCTGTGGTACATTGTGGTTGAAAGAACATTTGAGATTCTAGAAACATCCAAGCAGAGGTACTGCAGGGTGAGAAGGGAGAAAGTGGACCCTTATTCACAGTGTGGTGTCCTGGCCAGGGAGAGCAGAGAGAAGTGTTGGGAAAGAGCACAAGAATCACTGATTGGAAAAAGAGACAGCAAGCACAGGAAGCAGCCTTCATTTATTTTGCTCTTATTCAAGAGTTTTTTAATTTTATATTTAAGTTGTCCAGGCTGGTCTTAACCTTGCCATCTTCCAGCCTCATCCTCCTGAGTGCTAGAATTACAAGTGTAGACCACTGTGCACAGTCTGAGTTCTAAGTTGTAACTCCAGCAAACACCCTAAGGCAGATTTATTGATGATGATGATGATGATGATGATGATGATGATGATGATGATGATGATGATGATGACAATAACAATGTTTCCTGGTGTAAAGAATTAAAAGTAACAACTGCTTGTCATTAAGAAAAGGCCTTTCCTCAGTCTTCCCCTTTCCTCAGCCATTGGCTAGATGGACAGAGAACATTACATTCTCTTTGCCAATTTACTTAGAATTACTGCAGAGTAAACCAATCAAACCAAATAGAAAATCTAGGCCAGGCATGGGAGGTAGCCTTGCTTTCAAATTAGAGAAAGCATTCAGTTAACTGGTAATAAATGAAATGGATTTTATTTTTTGTGAATTACACTTCTGTAAGAAGTCATTAACTCCCTTCATTACAAATAGCAAGAATATAAACTGCAGAACTTCTTTTCTCATCCTAATAAACATACAATTTTTAAGGCTTTGTTTATAACAGTTTAATCCTGGTCACAGGAAAAAACTAGCCTTGACAGGAAAAGAGGTTTTAAAAAACCACTGCTTTGCCAGGCATGGTGGCATCTGCTTATAATCCTAGTACTAAGGAGGCTCAGGCAAGAGGATCAACATGAGTTTGAGGCCAGGCTGAGCTACTTGGTGAACTCAAGTCTAGCTGGAGCTACACATCAAGACCCTATGTCAAAACAAAAAAAAAAACACTGCTTTTAGATCGTATAGGTACCATTGTTTTCTTCTGTGTTTTAACTTATGGAGTTCCTTTTATTTTACTTTCTTAGAGGAAGCAAGTAAGGAAGAGATGGAGGGAGCAGTAGATGAGTAGATGCATGCATGCAGGTGGTATTGAGAGGTATTTCTGTCCTCCCTGGCAAAGACACATTTCTTCTCAGTTTGATACTGATTCTCCCATTTTTCACACCTATATGGTTTGCATCTTATAATTGTATGAAGGGAACTCTAATTAGGAAAAAAAAAAAAAGGACTGGTCTTCATTAGGGCTTATATATAGGTTACATGTAGATGTTCTGCAGTTTTATGGGCTCCTAGGTGGGAGGCAGCTAAGTGTAGGATGTGCAATAACTAAATTTGTCCACTGATTGATCTAGCATAGTTGTGGGTGTAGGTAATGGCAAAGCCCATGCCAGGCGAGGCTGGCACCATCCAATAGGCCTGTAGCGTGGATGGAATGAAAGGCAAAGGCTTGCCACCGCCATGCCACACTTTCCTGCCTTCCCTGCCATGGGCTGTTTCTTCTCTGTGGTACCTGTCTGCCATGCCATCCTGCCTTGGAACTTGGCAGTTATGGACTGAAACCTCTCTCAACTGTGAAGTAAAATAAACTTTGCCTTCTTTATGTTGTGGGTGTCAGATATTTTGTTATAGCAATGAGAATAACTAAGACAATCTCAGAATAAGTCTAGCCTCTATCCTTTCACTTCATTCACAGCCCTGTTTGGCCCCCAAGGATTCAAGCCATGCTCAGAAGCCTGTTGACAGTAATATTCCTCACGCTGTTGTTCTTCATGATTTTCCAGCAGGTAAGGGCATCTTTGGGTTAATTTCTTTCTTTTCTGTGCTTGTAGATCCTAGGCTGGAGATGGCACCTTCTCCACTGCTCTGCCTTTAGGAAAGGGTGTTACAACTCTCCATTCCGGAGAGCTCAGCTATATATCCTTGCCTACGAGTGGGGGAACAACAGCAAATTAAAATTGTTTACTCATTCAGAAAATGGGTGTTAATTGACTGCTATAATAAACTTTTCTTCTGGTTGAATAAGTGAAGTTCTTTGTCCTAAATTGTCTTATCTATACTTATCTATTAGATGAGATCAAAATGTTTAAAATTGTAGTAATCATTGTTTACATGCCATTCATATTGGCCTTTTTTTTTTTTTTTTTTTTTT
>PVJA010034242.1:0-22677 GCA_004027025.1 Myocastor coypus | reverse complement strand
GAGGAGGAGGAGGAGGAGGAGGAGGAGGAGAGAAGGAGGAGGAGGAGAGGAGGAGGAGGAGAAGGAGAAGAAGGAGGAGAGGAGAAGAAGAAGGAGAAGGAGAAGGAGAAGGAGAAGAAGGAGAAGGAGAAGGAGAAGAAAAGAATTAAGCTAGGTACCGTGACACATGCTTGTTACTCTAGCACTTAAGAGCCAGAAGCAAGAGGGTCATGAGTCTAAGGCAGCCAAGTGGCAAGAGAGAATTCCTCTGTCTGTCTGTCTCTCCCTCCATTCCTCCATCCTCTCTTTCTCTCTCTACACACACACACACACACACACACACACACACACACACACACCACCTAAATCCTGGCACAGTGGGCTATGTTGCAAACTCAAGAAGTTAAATGTGCCTTTAGCTTTGTGTGGCATGACAAGGAGGACCGAGATGTCTGTCGGGAAAAGGTTGCTCTTCACCATCAGCCCAACCTGCTGGAGGCTCTGAGAAAGTTCGGTGAATGACAAAGACAAAAAAAGTAGTTATTTACCATCCAGCAATCTGCTAATGGCATTAGGAAGGCAATGCTGTAGTTTAGGCATACAATGTCCCCCCAGGTGCTCATGCATTTGCAAGGACATTAGATCAGTGGATTCATCGCTTGGTGAAGAGTCCAGGCTAGAGGGTGGGGCCTGGTCAGAGGTTGCCACTGGGACCTGACCGGGATGGGAGCACTCTTGTCCCCAGCTCCTCCCTTCTCTCTCTGCTTCCTGGCCCCATGCCTGGAGCAGTTCTCCTCCACTGCCTTCCCACTGCCTGCTTCTGCCGTAGACTCATAGGATTTGGACTGAGTTCACTAGAAACTATGGGCCAAATAAACTTCTGCCTTTCAATTACAGGGGTTGATATTTTGTCCCAGAGATGAAAGGGTGACTTGTGCATTTGATCTGGGATCTATTCTGAATGAGAAACTTTCTACCTATATTTATGCGCCAGAGGGCAAATTACATGATTTTAGTACAACTCATCCTATAGGCACATAGGAAATGTCACCCAACATTCTGGGAGCTCCAAGTATTCTGCAAAGAAGTCAGACAAAGGGTTGGTGGAGACTCAGCCACTGAACAGATAAGAAGGGCTGGGCTGGAGTGAAGGCTGCAAAGAAGGGGAGAAGAGGTCATGGGACTGACAGCGCAGGGGCAGTGAACTTAGGTTGGATGGAGGACGTCTTTAGAAGAGATAAGTGCCTTGAACCCTGAATAAACAGACCCTCCCGGCTTGTCACACATCTCGGGGGTGGCGCTCCAGGCCTAGGGAGAGGCTGGTACAGAAATCATACAGAAGGACTTGGCATTCCACAGAGCAGCACTAAGGTTCAGGGATGCAGGAAGCAGTGCAGGCGCTGGTGCAGCTGGAGTGGGGTGGCAGAGGGCAAGGCTGGCCTACAAGTCGCCTCCTCAGAGGAGTTACCCTCCGTCTGCTGTGGGGCCACTGCAGCCCTCCCATTGGTTCTGTGCCAAGTTTGATCATGGCGTATGATCCAGCACCTTCATTTACCAGTCCTGACTGCCTGCCTTACCCACTTCCTTCAGAGTTTCACACTGCGTATCCAAGAGAAACAAACAGAGTCTTTTTTCCCAGTTGGTCCCCTCACCGCAATCTCATGAGCAAAGTAGAGAATGCTAGATTACACTCCCTCTCTGCCCCTTTGGCTTTAGTGTTGGAAGCTACACGAACTGAAGCAATCAGTGAAACCTACAGGGTACGTCATGCAACCCCACAGGCTTGGAGCTCACCTTACATCACAAGTGGTTTCTTCTTTTCCTTTGCTGTCTAGTTTCCCCACAAGGAAACTTGCCTTGCTTAGAAGGAACGGCAGGTATGCCCTTTGTCTAAAACATGCTACTGAATTTGTATCTTGCAGTCCTGCTCAGAATGGGTGACTGTCATGCCCAGGTTCCCAAGCTCCCCTCCCACCAAGGCACCTCTCCTAAACATAAGCAGTGATCTGCTGAAGCGAGTGGCTGAGACAGGTGGGCAGCCATCTATCCCTGAAGCCCATGAGGAGGGCTCCATCTTCCCAGTGAGGATCTAAGACATCCTGGCCCTTGTGGGCAAGGAAGAAATAGCAGGTAAATGGCATCTGCAGAGAGTGATAGGATTGGCAGTGAGTACATGAGACTGAAGTTGTTTCCAATCAGAGCTATTCTAGCTAAGAAAATAGTGACTTTGGCCATGACCTGTTGACTTTCCCTTGTAGGACTCAGGACACTGCCTGTTTGCTGTTTTCTCCAATACAGTTTTCTCTAGGTCTGGGTCTAGGTCTGGGTCTGGGTCTGGGTCTGGGTCTGGGTCTGGGTCTGGGTCTGGGTCTGGGTCTGGGTCTGGGTATGGGTCTGGGTCTGGGTCTCTCTCTCTCTCTCTCTCTCTCTCTCTCTCTCTCTCTCTCTCTCTCTGCATGGAAAGTTCTTGAAGCCCTCACTACCTATTTGCCCTTCTGAGGTTCCAATTCTTGGGTTGAGATCATTATTTTCAAATTTGTCACTCCAAATTTGTGCTTGTAAAAAAATAACTGCACTGTCAGCCCTTGAGGACAACTTGCTCACTTACACACACACACACACACACACACACACATGCATACACACACACATATTTAGATTCTGAGCCTTGAACACTAGGAGGGGATCTTCTCTAACAGAGTCCACAGGTTCCGAGAAGAAAGCAGGTATTTATTACATGTTTCCATGTAGTTATACTCAGTTTTCACTTAATGAAATTCTTTTAGGCTGATTAGTCATTTAGAAACCTAAGACTTGGACACAGGAAGCAAAGAATAATTAAGAATCCAGTTCAAGAAATTCAAGTCTCATGATTGCTTTCTGTGTGGCATCATAGAAGCTTTCTTTCCCTTGGGAATAGGAAGTAAGGTGGCTTCCAATACTGGGGTCCCACTGGGTGGGGCTACCTACGCTGTCGATTGTGGAAACAGAACATCAGCCACTTCTGTCAGGAACATTCTTTGGAACATCCATGAAGATTGAGAAATGCTAAACATTAAATAAAACATTTCTGCATAAAGCATCGTATTATTTACTCTCTGCTCCTTTGATAGATGATCATGTGTAAAACATTCATATTTCAAGAGATTTTTGCAGATATTTTACATGTTCTTAAAATCCATGCTTATTCTAGCAGAGAAGCAAGAGTTTGGTTATTGACTGATACCCATATGAGTGCAAGCTAAAAGAATAAGGTAGTGGTTAATATCACTCCACAGACAGGATAGAGCTAAGAACTATGTGTTAGGGCTCTGGTTGTAGTTCCATGCTGCAGTGTGTACTTGCAGTGAACAAAATTCTGGCTTCAATCTCCAGCTCTAGAAAAGAAGAAGGAGGAAAGAAAGAGAAGAAGAGAGGGAGCAAGGGAGGGAGGGAGGGAGGGAGGGACAGAGATAGGGAGGGAAGGAGAGAGGGAGGGAGGAAAAGAGAGGGAAGGGAGGGAGTGGTGGAAAAATTCTGCACCAAGAGTTGCATAAGACTTATAAAGGAGTTTTAAGGGGTGTAATGTCATTAATTTCTGCATTTCATGGAAGACTTTTTTCCCAATGAACTTTAAGTAATTGCTTTTCTACATGAGTAGAAGTGATCCTTTTCATGAGAGAAATAATGTGAGCAGGGCTTTTACCTCCACAGATGAAAAGTAATCTCCTTGAACAATCTCCTAATTATTTTTAACTCTCATCAATATTTTATATGGTGGAAGCTTCATTAGATGGAGGACATTGGAATTTATATACATTTTTCAAGCAGCCAGTGAACGCAGGTGCGGCGGCATGCACCTGTAACCTCAGCACTTTGGCATGCTGAGGCAGGAGGCCCCTAATTTTGAGTCCAACCTGACAAATGTAGTGACATAGTGCGACTATCTTGAAATTAAAAAGTTAAACAAAAAGGGAAGCTGAGTCTGTCAGGAGCTCTTTTCCTCCCAGAGAGCGGGTTTGGGGACAGCTGGCCGCCCTTGACCTGCCTTGACCTCAAGCTTAGAACTCTAAGCATTATCTGCATTCACATTCTTGGGATGATTCTTTCAAAACGTAAATGCTGTAGTCTCCCCTTTGTCAGCTTCTCATTCTGCGGTTTCAGTTATCAGCAGTTAACCACAACCCCAAAAATGTGATTTTTCTTGATTTTTTGAAGACAGAGACTTGAAAATAAAATTGCAGAACTTTATTCAAGGGTGTCCTCCTCATAATTCTACTTTTTTATTATTGATGCGAGCTTCTTATTGCTCCTAATGTAAAATGAAACCTTCCCATCAGCATCAATGTGTAGCAGAAACAGTACACACAGAGTTCAGACGCAGGTCTCTGTCTTAGGACCTACTGTTCCCGGGATGAAAGACACTGCTGCATTATTGTTATTTCTGATTTAGAGATGAGGAAACAGACCTGTAAGAAAGGTGCAGAAATTTCAAGGCCCCTGCCCCAGCGGTCTCCATAATGGGTGGGACCAGGGACCAGATGCCAAATGATGGCCCAGGACCCCATCAGGGACAGAGGATATCTTTTATTTGACAAAAATTATTTAGGCATTTTAGAACTGAATGTCAGTGTTTACAAATTGGAAGATACTTAGGATACAGTCCAAGTTTCCTATCTCTCAAGAAACTGGAAGAACTAGTGCCAGTGTCTTCGAATCCTGGGACGCTGAGAGCTGTACAGCCACTCAGACTTGAGCCTGCTTGCCGGCTCCGCTCGGAAGCCTGCGAGATGTGGCCCCTTGCTCACCACCAGGGGTACCAGGTGAAGACCATGCTGCCCTGTCCTCTTGTACGTGGTGCTGGTGGTAGGGCATAAAAAGAGCTTTGTGGGGCTGGGGAGACAGCTCCATGCACAAGTGCCTGCCTGGCAAGTGCAAGGTCATGAGTTCAAACCCCGGTCCCCCGCCCCCCCCCCAAAAAGGCAGTGACTGCCCAGAATAAAAAGAGCTTTGTATGTGATAGCTACTCCACATATACAGCTGTAAAGATTATTTTGTTTTAGATTTCTTTTTTTTTTTTTTGGTGGTATCAGGGATTAAACTCAGCACCTTGTTCTTGCCAGGCAAGCACTTATTTCACTGACCTATTTGCCCGGTACCCTAGATTTCTTAAAGAGGAGAGCAAGTTCAATCGCAGAGCTCCAGTGGGGATGAAAATGTATTATATGATAGACTGGAACTACCTTTCGCAAAACTGAGTGTCTGTGTACTTTCATAGTTATAAAGATGTTTAGTTTGATTTCACTTAATATTTTTTTTTTGTTTTTGTTTTTTGCTTCTATTGTTTTGTTTTGCTTTTTAGTTTTGATACAGGGTCTTGCTGCACAGTTCAGACTCATTCTGATCCAGCTGTCTCAACTGCCCTAGCGCTAGGTAGGATTACAGGCCACGCCCTGTTCCCAGGACTTAATTTTTTTTTTTTGTCATTTTGAGGCCGGTTCTTGCTATGCAGTTCAGGCTGGCCTTGATCTCACTTTTGTAGCCCAGGCTGGTCTTGAACTTACACTGATCCTCCTGCCTCAGCCTCCCAAGTGCTGGGATTACAGGAATGTGCCACCATGCCCTGTAATATTTTTAACATTTTTATTTTTATTTTCATTATGAAGTTAGATTGTAGTTTTGTTTTATTGTGTCTGAAGTGAGGTCTTTTTCTAATTTTTTTTTTATTTGTAATGTATTTGGTACAGGATCTCACTATGTAGCTCCCACTCGTAGTGGTCCTCCTGTTTTTTCAAACTCCCCAATGCTGAAATTACAGGTGTTCATTACCACACTGGGTCTCTGTGGCGGGCCTCAGTATGCCCGGGGGCAGGCCTGGCATGACATGTAGTGTGGGGAGGTGGGGGATCAAACCCTGGTCCCTAGGCTTACCTAAGCAGGTGCTTTGTCTGCTGAGCTATATTGCCAGCCTTGAAGGAAGCCCTTGCTAAGATGCCAGGCTGCCCTTGAACTTGCATTCCTCTGCCTCAGCCTTCCCAGTGTTGAGATTCTCAGTGTGCAGCACCACACGCATCTGCATGCCCACTTTAAAGTATGTAATTTTAAAGTAAAAACTTGCATTTTGTTTGTAATAAGATTAGTTTATCCAGTAGAGAGTTTGAAGGTCTCTTTACATGTTCCAAGGCCATATATACCTCTTCTCCTTTGATGTATACAATCTAGCACTCAGTCTCTTAAAAAATGAAAATAGAAAAAAAAAAAAAAAGAATAGAAAGAGCAGGACAAAAAATAGAAAATAAAATGTAAAATAGGACTACCCCTATCAGTAATCACGATGAATTTAAAAGGATTAAATTTGAATAGAAAATTATTCTCTGACTAAATAAACGCTTAAAACAAGTGAGGTATAGCTGTATTTTATAAGGAAAAATCTAGATACAAGGATACAAATCAAAGGAAACTTAAAGAGAAGAGCAGTGGACACATAGGCGCAGGCTTTTCTTTAGAGAGTGAGGTCTGGAGGTTGAACCCAGAGCCCTGCACATGCGTGGCAAGTGCTCTTCCACTGAACTACATCCTCAACTGAATATATGACAGTTCTAAAGCCTCACACCAAATATAGCACTCTGTGTATCTCTAAAGAGTAGAATACACGAACGGAACACAAACGCGTCCTAGTAGGTCTTCATAAATGAAGAGTTACCAGTGTCCTGTCTTTCTGCAGCGCAGTTCTCAGACCTCTGGGTCCACGTAACGCACGCAGAGCACAGCTGCACACGTACGCCCACATTGGAGCATAGACTAACACCAGATGCCTGAACGTAGGCGAGTGTGGGACCCGCCCCAGCCTCCAGGTGCTCCTCACCTGCATGTGCAGCTGGCGGTCACGCAGGGCTCTCTGCAGCTCCAGGAGGCTCCCCTTGAGCGTCCTCAGCTTGCCAGCCAGCTGCTCTGCCTCGTCCTTAGTGTGTGCCTTGCCCTCCAGCAGCAGGTTCTCGTTGTGGAGGGACAGCTCGGACAGGGCCACCACCTTCTGCTCGATCTCTACCAGCATGTTCTGCAGTAGCGCAGGCAAGGAGACAAGTAGCATGTGGGAACCAGCCTCTGCCGGGACTGTGTGTGGTGACATAGGCTCTGAACCCCAGCACTCTGGGAAGCTGAGGCAGGAAGATCTCAAGTGTAAACCCAGCTGGGGCAGTTTAGTGACTTAGGAAGACCTCGTCTCAAAATGTAAAAAATAAATAAAACTACTATAGCTCTGTGTGAAAGTGCTGGGTCCAGTCTCTAGTATCACAAAAGAAGAAGATGTCAGTACAATTACCCCTCATACTAATTCCTAACTACTCAGTGCGGGATGAAGCTAATTTTATGGCAACAAAACTCAGTGTTGAGTTTCCTTCCGCCTAAAACCTACTGTTGAAATTTCCAAATACCAGGTCTGGCTAAGAACTCACACGGCAGCAAGCACCTAGGAGAGCTTCCTGCTGTGTACCCACAGCCGGGGTGCTGATGCTAGTTCCTTTTAGATACTAAGGACAGATACCATAAGTATTTAGATATTTGCGGTCTTTAAAGTTACTGTGTGCTTGGCAGAACTGGAGGTTGAGTTCAGGGCCTTTGCACTGGACGACATCCTCAACCGCTTTAAAAACTTGGTTTATTTTGTACACACCGACATTTCTATATTGTTTTCTATTTTTAAAAGTGACAGTAACAATGTCCCCTTGTTGAGGAGCGGCGTATCTATTTTCAATGAATAGGGTCTTAGAAAGTAGCAGCACTTCCCATATTGAGCTTAGCAAATTGCATGTAAGTCACAGAAAGCACTGAGAGATGCTTTAGAGATAGCAAAGAGCAGCTTCCCCAGAGCCTCATGGAGCACACCTAGGAGGCACGAGTGCAGGAGAAGCCCTGACTGGAACAGTCTTGATGCTCCAGGAGAGGAGGAGGAGAGCGTTCTGTGGGAGCTCAGGGGGTGACAACCCTGCTGCCGTCTTGGTCACTCCACGAGCACAAGGAACCTCCAGCTTATAGCATTCACTGAGGATGAAATCTGCCCCTACCTTCTTCAGTTCTGGGCTGTGGCTTATTCTGAGACAGGGTCTCACTAAGTCACTAAGCCCAAGTTTGCCTTGAACTTGCGATTCTCTTCCCTCATGGTGATGCATGCTGGGATTATAGGCATGTACCACCATGCCCAGCTAAAAGACATATTTTTGCACAGGGATCAGAGTTTGATCCCTGGCATGCTCCACTTGCTCCAACCCTAGCACACACTGAGCTGGCCGATTAGTCTGGGCATGGTGGTGCATGCCTGTAAATCCAGCACTGGGGAGGCTGAAAAAAAGAGTCTGAGTTGCATAGCGAAATCTACCAAATACATAAATGAAAAAAAGGCAAAGTTTTTTTTCAAAAACTGAGTTCCAGACTGAGCTTCCTTGAAACTTTTATAATGCCTGCTTCTCTGCTTTCTAAGTACTTAAAGGTCATAGGTGGCGAGAAGCCCTACATCTACACCAAGGCTTCTCCCTGCAGGCCTGCCCCTTGGACATGGCGGGGAGAGGGCCCCTTCTGTACCTGGCAGTCCACCAGCTGAGCCTCCATGTCCATCGGCTCTGTGGGCACACTGAGGGCGCCATCCAGGGTGGCCTTTGTACTCAAGAGCCAGTGGTCCAGTTCGTCTGCTTCACAGAGATAGCGCTGCAGGGCCTGCTTGTGCCTCTGCTCCTCCAGCTGATCGTTCAGCTTCTCCTAAGGAGTTCAGCAGAAGGTGACATCACTGGAGGGGGAAAGCCTGATGACACAGCACAGGGAGCAGCGGTCTAAAGCCCCACCTACGCATCCAAATCTCTAGGAAATACATGTGTACAGGCCTCAGAACAACAAACCAGACAGGTTGGAGGGAGCTTGGGTCTCAAGACGAATATATTTTAAAAGATTCCCAGCCAGTTGCCATGGCTCACGTCTATAATCCTGGCACTTGAGAGGCTGAGGCAGGGGGGTACTGGGTGTAAGGCGAGCTTGGAAAATTTAGTAAGACATTTTCTCAACATAAAAAGTAAATAAATAAAGAGGGCTGGGCTGATGTGGTAGCACATGCCTATAATCCCAGAACTCAAGAGACTAAGGCAGGAGGGTCACTGTGAGTTCAAGGCCAGTTTGGGGTCCATAAGTGAGTTCAAGGCCAGCCTATACTACACAGTGAGGCCCTGTGGAAAAGCAAAACAATACAAAAAAACACATGGTAGGGGTGGGAGAATGCAGGTTTGTAGTGGAACACCCCCGAGTACCACCTCCAATACCAAAAAATAGTTTTTTCCTCCTAGTGATACTACTGTGCCCTGGGGCTGAACATGGCATCCTTAAGTCACGCAGCTATAGGGACAGACAGTAACAAGCATGACAGAATTCCCCAAGAATTAGAACCAGACACTGGCTTAAGGCAACCAATAAATGGCAAAAAGCACTCAGCCTCCAAGTCTGCGATATGTCAGGGGTTTTAGGACTACAGCAAACCAGAGAGTGTGGCACCCTAAGGGACAGCCACAACAACCGACCCAGTAGGAGGGCGGCCCAGGGCTGCTGGGGTTTCAGAAGCAGGGAAATTGCTGAACTTCTAGTTCAGATCTCTGGGTTTTTCCAATGCTTATAAATCATTCATATTTAAAAAATTCAGGCCCAGTAGCAAGTGGCATATAAGGATGTCCTCAAGATTGTGTTTTTTCTAACTTATGGTGAGGGGCTGGCATGACTTTTAATGATAGAGTGAAGAGAAACATTCATTATGTTGATGCATGGGCCGTGTGTTCACCTCTCGGTGTCACTTGTCACTTTATAACTATGTATTTTGGTTCACTGTGATGATCCGTATTTAGTGATTGTATCACGTTTGTACCACTGGCTCAAATTCCATCCATGATGAAGTTATACAAACAATGCATACGTTGATCTTTTATTATAAAAATATAAATTTAAAACTCTTTTTTCATGGTTGGTAAAGACAATAGAAAGTTAACTCTTGGGCCAGCGAGATGGTTCAACAGTCTAAAGCGCCTGCTTAGGCAAATTTAGGCAACTGCAGAGACCGCAGTTCATCCCCGGCATCAGATGCTGCGCCAGCCCCACCCCCCAGCTCAGGCTGAGCCAGCCATAAAAAATAAAAATAAAAATAAATTTTTAAAAATTTTAAAAAATGAAAAAAAATAAATTTAACTCTTAAGGTTCTCTAGATAGCTTGCTTTTCTTTTTTTTTTTTTTTTTTTTTTTTTTTGTGGGACCAGGGTTCGAACTCACGACCTTGCACTTGCCCAGCAGGCACTTGTGCCTCGGAGCTATCTCCCCAGCCCCAATAGCTTGCTTTTCAAAAGTACACAATTAATTATTTTTCTATGAGAACATTCCTTAAAGTTATTTAATTTTGGGATTAGTGGGTAGAACAGACATGCTAATTTTAAACTGATCCAGAATAGCCAGGCATAGTGGCACACGCCTGTAATCCCAGCACTTGGAAGGCTGAGGCAGGAGGATCGGTGTGAGTTAGAGACCAGCCTGGGCTGAAAAAGTGAGTTCAAGGCCAGGGTGCACTGCATAGTGAGACCCTATCTCAAAAAGACAAAAAAAAAACCAAAAAAAAAACCAAAAAAAAACTGATCCAGAATAAAATGTATGAATACAAGACTTGAAGTTGGGTGTGGTGGAACACACTCGTAAGCCCAACCTTGGCAATTTTTTTCTTTTCTTTTTTTTTTTTGAGACAGGGTCTCACTGTGCATTTCAGGCTGGTCTTTTTTTGTTTTTGTTTTTGTTTTTTGCTTTGGGTTTTTTTGGTGGCAATTTGGGAATTTAAGGTCTCCTGGCTTTAAATAAATAAATAGGGCCAGGGATGAGAAAAAGGAATAATTAAGATGTATCATGTACTTGTACCAACTTCCCATGATAAATATAAATAATCATTTGGTACTACAGAAAGGTACTAATAAAATTGTTTGAAAAAAAAAATTAGAAATGGACCAGGGATGTAGGTCAGGGTAAAGGCCCTGGGTTCAATCTTCAACCATTAAAAAAAGAGAGAAACTGTGACTAATAATTAAATTTAGAAATAGCCTGTTCATCCAGTAACAGGGCCACAGTTAACAGTATAGCAAAAGCAGCAGCTGAGTGACCTGGTACTAAGCCTTACTGTTGTAGGCAGCTGAGTTAGATAGCAATATTATAGTAGTCAGGCAGGGCCAGGCCCTCAAGGACAACATGGAAAACAAGGTGACTTTGCTACTAGAGACAGACACTCCTCCGCTGTGGGCCAGATCTCAAGACAAGAGTAGACAGAAGCAACTACATACTTCCCTAGGGATGGGCATCAGGGATTGATACTCTAAGTAGGTATCAATCTTAAAAGATTCTAAAAAGAGTCACAAGGCCAAGCTCAACAGGTGGTGTTCTTGCTCACTTGCTATGTGACTTGCCTTCCCATTGAATCCTGATGTTAATCAATTTTACCTGAGTAATGGTGCTTGTAATCTCATTGGCTGACCACGGTTTTATCCCACCTCATACCCACCTAAGCGATTTCCCATATCTTCTCTATAAAAGTCCCTGGAAGAGACAGCTTCCTGGGGACACTCACTTGGGACCTCCCTCCTGTCCCTCTCTCGGACATGAGCTTTCTTTCCCTCAATAAATATGTTCTGCTCATTACTTCTGTTTGTTCCTAAAATTCATTTTTCGGTTTTAGAGAAAATGAACTCATCCCAGGTACTTTTCAGGTTGGGATCGGTTTTCCCTATATCATTTGGAGGTTCCCTATTGGAAGTCATGCACCCCAGATCAGTTTTTTCTTCCTGCATCATTATTATGAGAAGGGCATCAGGAGCCATTCATGTGCCAAAGAAGCCCTGGCATCCTGAGCCTGGAATCAGACGCTGTGCAGACCCTGAGCAGGGCACCTTGGGGATCAGCAGTGCTGTGCTGAGGAGCAAGAGCTATGTGACAATATACAAAAATTAGGTTATTTTTTAAACACATGCATTATTTTTACCAAAATTTGCTTCTATACCAAATTATACTAAGTAATGTAAGAATCCAATGCTCAAGTGTATGTCATGAAAGCACCACATTTGAATTCGCTGTCAGGGACAAAGCAGGAGTTCCTCACAATCTTAGCACCCCTGAAAACTCTTACTGCACAGATTTGCTATGCCCCATAATCCCCAGCGCCTCCCTTAGGGGCACAAGGATGAGTGCTGGGCTTTGCACAGGCTCAAGCTCCGCTCTCCTCCTTGAACCTTCTCCACACACGGGGAGGGGTTCTCAGGAGGATCACGCCCGTCACACGCACATTTATCGCCCCCATTTGGAAGCAAGGGCAAGGGCAGGTGCCCAGTTACCTCCAGTAGCTGCCGTTTGCCCGCCGCCTTCATCCGGATGGTGGACATGCGCTCAGCCAGCACCGTGAGAGTGGACTGCAGAGCCAGCTGCTCGGCCGGGTCCGACTCGCGCGCCTCGGACACCAGCTCCTCCGCCAGCGAGGCCTGCAGAGCATTGATTTCGTCCTGGACCATGAGAATCTCGTCCATCAGTGCCTGCAGGGAAGACTGTGCAATCATGCTCATGCGCGCATCTCCTTAACTGTCTGCATCCCACCCACGCCCGCAGAGGCCGGCAGAAGACATCTCGGGAGAGAGTCACCTAACCAGAAATCAGGGCTATGGAGTTAGGCTTTACAGTGAAATAAATACCTCAGTGTTGTAGGCAGCTGAATTAGATAGAAATATTATAGGCAGTGAGGCAGGGCCAGGCCCTCAAGGAGACAATATGGAAGACAAGGTGACTATGCAGCTTTAGAAGAGCTAGACACTCCCCTATGGGCCATACCTCAAGACAAAAGACAAAGCAAATACAGCTACATACCTCCCTAGGGATGGGCATCAGGGATTGATATTCCAAATAGCTATCAGTCACCTTGTAAGGGCCCTAAAGAGTCACTAACCCAAGCCCTAACAGGGAGAGACCTTGTCCGGGATTCATGCCCACTTGCTGCAGGACTCACTTCCTCATTTGGTCCTGGATTTAATCAATTGTACCTAAGCGAAGGTGCTTGTAATCTCACTGGTTGGCCAGTTTTGTCCCACCTCATGCCCCGCTAAGCGAGTTCTCATGTTCTCCATCTTCTTAGCCTTGCTTCACTGCATGGGTTTACTTTATAAGTAAGACACAACTTCCTGGGGGATCACCTGCTTGCTCCTCCCTTCTGTTCTCTCAGGCAAGAACTTTCTTTCTCCCAGTAAATACATTCTACTCTTAGCCTCCATTTGTTTCTAAAATTCATTCTTCAGTTTTAGAGAACATGAACTCTCCCAGGTAACTTTCAGGTCAGGAGTTCATTTTTTCCCCTATGTCATTTGTAGGTCATCCACTGAGATCATTTTCCCCGTATATCACTCTGGGAGGCTGAGGCAGGACAAACATACATTCAAGCTAATCCTGGGAAACTTAACAGGATTCTCTATTCTGCTCATAAAGGCTTTGGACAGAGCACAGTACAAAGGCCCAGGGTTTAAGCACCAATAACAGCACCCCCCAAATTCATCAATTTCACATTATATTCAGTAGGAAACATCTAACCTGCTTCTATGTCCTGCTATTGTCCACATTTTTTTCTCCTGATCTATCCAACTCTGAAACTAAAGTTTCCCAGGGCTGATATCCAGACTCTTTCCTAGCTTCCAACTCTCCCTGGGGAACATCTACTCCCAAGATTTCAATTGTGTTCTCACACAGAGCGCATCCTAAATCAGGTCCCCAACCCAGGCAGCTGCCTGAAATGTGAGGCTTAGTGTATTCCAATGGCACTGTTCACAGATGTGTCCATTATTATAAGTATCAATAGGTAAAAATTATAACTGGCTATCATTTCGGACTAGGTTCTTGCTCTGGTACCAGGAGAAAAGACCCCAAATCCAAACAGGTAACCCACAGTAAAATTCCATGTCACCAACCCAAAACTAAGATATTTTCCTGGCCTTCTAAAAAGCCAGAGGAATGGGCTGGGGAGATTAGCTCAGTGGTATAAGCACCTGCCTGGCAAGTGCAATGACCCAACTTTAATCTCTAGTACTGAAAAGAAAAAAAAAACCAGATGAGTTGTAATACCCTTCTCAAATGGCAGGGTTTAGTCATCATGATTGGTTAGCTCTGCTTTAATTCTATTATGACAAAAGCAACTTGATGCTAACCAACTAGTTACATTTTTCTTCCAAGCATTACAAGGAAAGTAACTAAGAAATGACCAGTCTTATTTGTGACTGATTTCTGTCTTTTATTTTTCAGCCTTTGTCTGTCTGTAGAACCAAACTCTTCCATTTTGGTCCATCTGAACACTTGCTGTATTCAGTGAAGTGTTGCTGAATTCCAGAACCAAAGTCAAGGAAGAGCCTTAGGGTAGTCTGTTGTAATTTGTGGTCCTTGGACAGCACAAAGCCTGCTCCACTCCGTCTTCCTCAACACCCCACTGCTCAAGCTATAGGATAAAGAGTCTGTCTTCCTGCCTGCCTCTCCAACATTACCCAACCCACCCTTCAACCTTACCACCCCAGATGTACCTGGGGAAGCTCCAAAGCGCCATTCCCTCCACCCACCCAAGCAAGTCAACTTCCTCCATTGGTCTCAGTAGCCAGAATGGCCTTCTGATGGATCTACCTATTACACTTACTCTTCTCTGTCCAGTCCATTTTTTACAAAGCAAGTGCAGAGACTTCAAAAATATCTGTGAGCTCCTCTCACACACACCCCTCCCCCACTTTAATATATGCAATGACTTTTGTAAAATAAAATATGAACTCCCTCCTTCTTGCTGATATGGCCTCTTTAGCCCTTCCTCTTGTGCCAAGCTCTTCTCTCCACATCCCTGTCTCTCTATTTCCTCCTTCTTAGCTAACTCAAGGGACCTGCATCCCTCTCTGACTTCAGGGACCTTGCAGATGCGTTCTCTGAACACTCCTTTCCCACCAGGCAGAGGTGTCCTTCAACTTAAGATTGCTGCCACACCTGCACAGGCCTTCCACCTGAGGAATGCTGCATCGTTTTCACCTGATGGCACCTTATCTAACTTCTAGAAAAATTGTACACCATTTCTATTTCTCATTTGCCTTATTTGATGGCTTTATCTTTACATGTGATATTCTCAGGGAATTTTTTACTCAGGACTTGAACAGCCTGTTAGAAAAATGGGCATCATGGCAAGAGACAGGACCATGAGGAAGCAATGTAGCTTCTGTTGACATTTCGTGGGTTCCAAAGTCTGCACCAACAGGTTCTGTCCAGTAAGCATGGTGCTCCTCAGAGTGCACTCTCAGTCATTAAAACAGTTAACAGCAAATTTCTGCTTTTTTCTAGTACCTTGTGTGTCTAACTTACTTTGTTTTCTTCTTTTGATATAAGTTTTTGGTATGCACTTCAAGTTTTGAACTTGAGATTCTCCTGCCTCAACCCCGAGCGCTGGAATTACAGGCATGAATTCTCACACTCAGCTTGATTGTTAAGATTATTACACTGACATTATCACACGCATCCAGAGAAGTACACAAACTGCACATACCCCTATTGCTGCATACAGATCATGAAACAACTGTGGCAGGACTCAGTGTGGCTACTTTCCTCTTTCACAATACTTTGTTGACCCACAAACAAATAGCCCTACTCTGTATTTTTTAAAAAAATATAATTAGTTGTTGCAGAGTCTCACTAAGCAGCTCAGACTCATGGTGATCTTCCTGCTTTCAGCCTCCCCAGCTCTGGGATTATGGGTATGCACCACTACGCTGGACACTGGCCAGCTCAGCCCACCCTGGGAGCAGGGACAGTGGGGCATGTGGTAACAGCAAGGGAACTGTGGTCCTTGCACTTGCCTAAGCCTGCCTAAGCAGGTACTTTAGCTTGCTGAGCTATCTTGCTGGCCCCATAAACTTCAGCTTTATGTAAAGGGAATCACAGAGGCTGTGCTGTTCTGTGTCTGGCTTCCTTCACTTCCTACCAACATGGTGAGCTGTTGCTGCGCATACAGTTTCTCACTTTCATCACTGTATCATATCACACCAGTTTGTGAATCTTTTCCATTCATAATGGAATCTCAGTTCACTTTTAATATGCAATTTCTTGAGGGGGGTAGTAGTTATATGACATTATAAATATTCTAGACTAAGTACACACTTTAAAGTAATTCATCTTATGTCATGTGAATTTCATAAAAAACAAACAAACAAACAAACAAAACAGCTGATAGCCAAACATGCCTTTTGCCTCATAATTTTGAAAACAAAAGCTAGTGATCAGCTTTTCTGCCACTATATCTGATTCAAGATTAAGGACAGGATGACAAACTGCTTGTCCTTGGGTTTCTGTCTTGTGATGAGGGGAGGGCACAAGTGTGACCCTTCAGTGGCCTAGAGGAGAGGCTAGAGGTTACTGAGGACTCCAAAGGATGTAGCAAGGGAACCGAAAAGGGGAAACGGGATTTGATGAGAACTTGCTGCATGCGTGGTGTGGAAATGTTACAGTGAATCCCACTACAACATGCGAGTAGCGCATGGGAATAAAACAAAATTTCAAGCCAGGCGTGATAGCCCACGCCTGTAATCCCAGCACTCTAGGAGGCTGAGGCAGGAATACTACAATATTGGGCAACTTGGCAAGACCCCGTCTCAAGCAAAATAAATAAATAAATGAAAACAAAGAGGGGGCTAGAGATGTACCTTAGTGCAGAGGCAATGGGTTCAATCCCCTGCACCAGAAAAAAAAATCATATATATATATATATATATATATATATATATATATATATATATATATATTACAGAGAAGTACTTTGAGCTTCTCTAAAATAACCAGCTCTTTATTTAGTAGGAAGGGAAGCATGTCTATTTCATAGTTAGTTCAATGTCATAAAAAATAAACAGCAATTTCATCTTTATTCTCAGAACTATTCTTATGAACAGAGTTCTTTTCAAACCTATTTGAGTTGCTATGTACATTAAAAAACAAAACAAGCTGTGCATAGTCACTCACACCTATAATCACAGCACTCAGGAGGCCTAGGCAGGAGGAACATCAGTTCAAGACCAGCTTGGAAAACTTAGCAGCTTAACAAGCAGACAAAATGGGTTGGGGTAATAGTTCAGTGGGCAGGCCTTGGGTTCAATCTCTAATATCTAGGGGGAAACAAAGCAAAAAGGAAAAACAAGAGCTGGGGTGTGGTGGCACATGCCTATAATCCCAGTATGTGGGTGGCTAAGGCAGGTGGATCATTGGGAGCTGGAGACCACTTTAGACTACAAAGTGAGCTGAAGGCCAGCCTGAACTGCATAGTGAGACTTTGTCTCAAGATGACCAAAAAAAAAGGTAAAAGCAAAACCTCAGGGCACTACTTACTATGTCACTAAGCTTAGTGGGTTAAAGACAATACATATCCCCAAGGATGAGATGTCCAGGATAACAAAGTCCCAATCAAAATGGGTTCTTGGTCCAGGACGTCAACCAGTCAGCTAATGTATTGCATTAAAGACTTGAAATTACATCTGCAGCACCATATAGAGATAATAATAGGGAAAGGCCTGGCATTCCATCCACATTTTATAGGTTTAACTAAGTGTTGAAAGGAAAAATGCAAGGCTGGGGAGACAGATAGCTCACTGGAATAAGTACCTGCCTAGCGAGCATAAGGTCCTGAGTTCAACCCCTGGTATCACCAAAAAAAAAGGAAAAATGCTGGAACTGGGTTAGCTCTCCATGAAGAAAATGCTACCAAGAGAGTGTTAGGAGCGAAAAGACAGCTAAAGCATTCCTGCTAATGCTTTAAAATCTAAAAAGCATACTGGACTCAGTTATCCCCACTCAGCTAAAATTTAGACATAGTAATTCTATGATAGTGCTTGGAATTTCTGAAGTACCATTCTAAAAGGCAGGCACAAATTTAGCTCTTGGGATACCAATAGCTTTTGTGTCCGCAGCTCTGTCCCAGAATTTGTGGAACTGCAGTACAGACAAAGAAAGGTACCAAAAATAACTCAGATGAAAAGTGTCAGATGTGGGATGATATGCAGAATTATGCTGAACTAGGCATACTTCATAGTCTCTCTCCCTCTCCCAAGAAAATTAATATAACTGTTAAGCCCCGCTGTCTGGTAAACATTACTAGATTAATTGCATCTTTGCACTTCGAGGATGGTGGCCACTCTCAAGTTGGAAAGGGATGAAGAGTCATGTAGCTGGCCTTAATTCAAAGAAAAGCTATAATTGCATTTTAAATTTATGATAGCATTAATGTGGAATTTTGACTTTTCTCCATTAAATTCTTTGATCAAAGTAATGATTTTGCTCTCTATTGCTTATGTGTACGTATGCAGTCTTTCTGGGTGTGGCTTTTTAGACTAGTGACTGAAGAGAGGGTGCTGCTAATTGGGAGCTAATTTGCATTTTTAATTAGAAACACTATACTGGTGGGCAGGCCACCAGCACACTGAGGTTGTGCATTTCCTAACCTCCTTGTGAGTCCCAGAAGGGTTTGTGGGAGTTGTGGTCAATCCCTTGGCCCATAAGGATGCCAGTTTTTGGACAAAGGAGAAGATGACCTGAAGGTAGAGAAAAAAAGCCTGAACTATTTAACTAGTGGATTATGGGTGCCTCGCAATCTAATGGTGTGATCTTTCAGTTAATTCTGGTGCAACCCACAGAAAACTGTTGCCATACGCAGTTTGGATGTTTATAGGAAGTGGACGCATGCAGGACAGCAGGCCTTCAAACCTGGCCTGCAGGGCCATCATGCCCTTCCTCCAAGTCCTGTGACGATAGGTTTGGGGGACATGAGTGCAGATAGCACTGGAATGCCAGAGCCATGCTGGCGAAGGGGCAGTCCTCTAGGATCAGGACAAGGTGGCTGCCAACAATCAGAAACTAGAGCTCAGTTATAGAGCACTGAATGACTGGGAAGCCTGTCTGGAAGGGAGAGGGTCTTTGGAATCATGGGAGGGGCTCAAAAGAAAGCAGCGTTGTGACAGCCACCCAAGTTCCCGAATGCCTTCAGGGTGGCCTTGGTTTATAAAAGTCAAAGCTCATTTTTGTTTATTTGTTCGTTTGTTTCAGTACTAGGGATTAAATGCAGAGCTTTGACCCTCAGTTATAGTCTCAGTTTGTTTGTTTGTTTGTTTTTCAAACTGAAACAGGGCCTTGATAAATTGCTCAGGCTGGGCTCAAATTTATGATCTTCCTGCCTCAGCTTCCCAGAGTGCTGGGATGACAGGCATATACCACCATGTCCAGCAAGGTTAGTTTTGTAGTTTTGTTGCATGCTTCCAAAACCTGGACAATTATGTGTCACTTTAGATGGCAGAAAGACCTGCAAAAGGGGCTTTGCCATAATCAGGACTAAGGACAGATGCTAGGCACTTTGATTTTTATCTTAAGAAGCTAGGAGAGGGTGACAGCATGAAATCAGTATTTCACAATATGCCTATGTAGAGGAAATATTCTCATCTGTGTGTTATCCTGCAGGGCCCCATATTGCAAAAGAATGCAATTGTATCTGCACATATGAATAAGCAATGCAGTCTCAGGTTACCTGGCTTCTAAAACCACAAGACAATGCAGGACAGCTTTGAAAGCAGATAAATTTCCCTGCCTTTCATAAATAGAAACACCATACCAAGGTTTTGTAGCTTTTCATTAACATCTAAAAATAACTTTCCTATTCTCTGCCTTTCAGAGGATTGTCCCTTGCCACCTGGTCAGGGGACAGCAGCATCTTGCCATATCACACAGCAGGTGAATGCATACTTCCACATCTTTTACCTTCCACCCCATATAAATACCATGTGTGTTAATAGCACACCTGACAACACTAAAAGTAATAACCATATTTTAATTTATGCAAATTCTTACATATATTTAAATTGAGGCATTTTAATATCATCTTTCTGAACTAGGTTAATGTAATCAGTTCTATTCCTTCATGGAATGATGAAGCTCTATATAGTTTACACAATGCTTTTTATATTTCTTTTAACACTGAAGACAGAACCCAGAGCCTCTGCACTCAGCTACATCACCAGCCCTTTTACATTTTTTTCTTTTTAATTTTGAGATCAGGTCTCTAACAGCCAAGATACTAAACTTTCAGGCTTAGCTCAAACTTGAGATTCTCCTGCTTCAACCTCTCATCCTCCCAGAAAACTGGATTGAGGGTGTGTGCCACCATGCTGGCTTACCCAACCTTTGAAAAAAGTGCTTTCTGTTAAACAACCAGATTAGAACTGAAAAGCCCTTCTCTTCCTATACCCACTGAAGTCAGAGATTCACTCTCTGAATTGATAATGAGAGGTGGGCACCCCAACCATTTCCCAGATATAGGTGTAGGTTTAGAGTGCACAAAGGAGCCGGGCGTGGTGGCGCACGCCTGTAATCCCAGCACTCGGGAGGCTGAGGCAGGAGGATTGGTGCGAGTTCGAGACCAGCCTGGGCTACAACAGTGAGCTCAAGGCCAGCCTCAGCTGCATAGCGAGACCCTGTCTCAAAAAGACAAAAAAAAAAAAAAAGAGTGCACAAAGGCTAGCAACAAAATCAAAGCAATTTGGAAACTGTAAGGAACTACACTTTGTGTCAGAAAATACAAAAGCAACATCAATGCAAGTAGCTTTGTAAAACTGGGGTGCAACTCTCATCTTCACTGCCTTCTTAGGCCCCTCTGGGAAGCAGTGCGAGGAACTGTACTGTGGGAATCTTGTTTCCTGTGCCAGACCTGCTGGTCTGCTTTGCAAAGGTGGGTCAGCAACACGCCTTGGTAAGCCTGCCCGAGGCAAGGCAGCACCGTGTTTACCTGGTGTTCAGCCATCTGGCTTTCTGGACTCCTGCTGGGCTGGAGGCTCTCACTAAGCTTCACCTCGATGGCCTCCATTTTTGTTGAAATGGACTGGAGAGCGTCCTGGTACCTTTGCTGGCGCTCCAAAGCCTCATAGAGTGTGCGCTGCTTTTCACTGATCTGAACAAAAAAAAAAAAAAAAGGGTCTTAGCAACAGTTTCCTACGTCTTATCTTCCAGATTGCCACATTTCTTTCCTCACTGCTTTACCCAAGGCTTTTCAACCCTGCAGTGGATGTGTAACTCTCTGCTTGAGTTTCATAAGGTAGCACCCGAGGTAATGGGTGTGTGGTGAGATTACCACGTTTTTTAAGGTTTCCCAAGAACGCTGCAAATCCCCCAGCTTGGCAGTAGCAGATGGCTCCAGTCCTGGCTCATAGAACTCTGGGGATGCTGATGCGCTGGGGTGGATCCTGGCAGCCTCTGTCTGCAGCCTCTCGGCAGACAGCGCTTGGTAATAGGCAATGTCCTATGAAAGAAAGGAAAGTGTTGAGTTCGAAAGGGAAGACTGGGGTCTGTCAAGATAGCTCAGTGGACAAAGTGCCTGCTTAGGCAAGTGCAGGGAATAGGGTTCGATACCAGGCACCACCTGCCACCCTAGCCTCATCCCTGGGTGTACTGAGATGGCCACTGAGACTGGTCCTGGTGGCACACGCCTGTAATCCCAGAGCTGGGGAGGCTGGAAACAAGATTACTAGAGTCCAAGCTGCATAGTGAGACCCTGTACCAAATACATTTAAAAAAGGGGTAGGGGGAGACTGAGTGTAGACCAGTATCCTGGAGCTACTAGTTGTCAGGTGGAGGAAGGTCTAGGCTAACATTCATACTTTTTGTGGGTGGCTACAGATTAGGAAAACTAGTAAAATCTGGTGATAAGGTCTTTAGAAATATGGGGACTATGGGATATAGCTCAGAGGCACAATGCTTGCCCGAACCGCATGAGATCCTGAGTTTGATTCTTCGTATCAAAATAAAATCAGTGCACATTACAATTAATTACTTTTATTATGTTTGGTTTATATAAAATTACAAAGCAATCTTACCAGTATTTCAATTAGCCAAAACTCATTTTATGTAAAATGCAAATGCAAGGGATTTAACTGGTATACACTCACTTAAAGGCAGATTACTTTGTATAACCATGTAAGAGAATTAAAGGATCTGGTTTCTAAAATGAGCTTCAATGTACTGATTAAAGTTCTGAATATCTTTTTGGTACCAAGAACTGAACTCAGGATCTTGTGCCTTCCAGGCAGGCACTGTGCTACTGAGCTCCATCCCTAGGTTAATACTTTTTTTTTTTTCTTTATTTTTAGTGAGACAAGGTCTTGCTGCATGGTCCAGGCTGGGCTCCAGCTTGCTATGTACTTCATGATGCTCTCAAATCCAAGCACCTCTTAGAACCAGAGGTTCTACATGTTAGGCTTACAGGCGTGGACCACCATACCTGGCTCTGAGTAATTTTTAAAATATTTGATGTTTTTAAATTAAATGTGTATTTAATGAGATCCTGTATCATAATGGGTGGGGACTGAAAATGTAGCTCAGTACAAAGACCCTACATTTAATCCCCTGTACTGACTTGAAGAAATTTAACTCTATAGACAGCAATTTTGAAGATATCATTATTCATGAGTTCATTATACAAATTAAATATTTTGATATTAAATAAGGAACAATGTAATGGCACAGTAACTACTGTAAGAAATAAATAACAAAAAATGGTCTCTTTCTCCTCTCGGTGCTGGGTCTGCAGTTACTTAAGACCTTTTCTTACCGACACTCTTGCTTCCTGAGACCCTTTCACTTTTGCTTCAC
>PVJA010034241.1:8449-22792 GCA_004027025.1 Myocastor coypus | reverse complement strand
TGGGACAGGAAGTTAGTCGCGGGAACGCAGAGGCGGGGCAGAGGGTCTCAGGGGCTTACACGCGGCGGATGCGCAGGCTCAGCTCCCAGCGGTGGGGTTTGGGCTGGGCTGGGACAGGAAGTTAGTCGCGGGAACGCAGAGGCGGGGAAGAGGGGCGCAGGGGCTTACCCGCGGCGGGTGCGCAGGCTCAGCTCCCAGCGGTGGGGTTTGGGCTGGGCTGGGACAGGAAGTTCTCAAATAATTTTTTATGATTTTTTTTTTTTTTTTTTGGTGGGACTGGGGTTTAAACTCACGACCTTGCACTTGCCAGGCAGGCACTTGTGCCACGGAGCTATCTCCCCAGCCCCTTTATGATTATTATATTAAAATCTTTGTCAGACTGTTCTAACATCTGATTCATCTCAATGCTGTGTCGGTTGTTTCTTCTTACTCAAGCTTTGACTTTGCTGGCTCTAGATATTGGTGATTATTGTAATTCCTCACATTTTGAACACTACATTAAGATACACATATCTTATGGAGCCATTGTGTAAGGGATCGTCCTGTTGAAGTGTAGCATTGGGCCAGGCAACAACAATAATGGTAAATGGAATCTCAGCCAATCATCTTGGCCTCAGTACCAGGTGGGCATTTCTGCCCTCTCAACCTTTCACTTACCCACAACCTTCTCCTGGGAATGCTGGGTTCATTTTCTGCTCCAATTTCCAAATATCAGACACATTCTTTTCATCAGTGAATTGTAAATCAAATGAATATATAAATTATTGACCAAGGCTGTCCTCAGGAGTTTCATATGCTTCTTCTAATAAAGTTTTATATATGCAAAATTTTCAGTATGTATAAAATACTCACTCATCAGCCTCCCAACCCCTCTTCTCAGCTCCTACTTTGTTTTAGCAATGAACATGGCCTTGTGGGACTAAAGTGACTTACCTGTGTTATACTGAACTCTCCTGAGGAAACTTGGCAAGGTTATACATCTGCAGAGAAAGTGTACTAGTCACAGGAGACCACAGCTGCTTCCTCACCAGGGAGCTGACACTGTCTAGTGTTTCCAAGTCACTGCATTCCCTATAGTCAAGGAAATATTCTAGTTTCAGATTTTCTGAAGTGTTTTATAGAATCTGGGTTTTTTCTCCACCCCAACCAGGTTGCAATCATGATTTAGCTAAGATAATACAATAATTTTCTTATGCCCTTTGAGATGCCAACATACAGATATTATTGCTCTCTCAGTTATGCTTTTCAGTGGAAAATTGGTCACTGTCATTTACAGAATGATATTATTTTTATTGTTTTATTATTAAGATTCTCTGTGTGTCTTTATCTTTAGACTATGTTGTTTCCCCAGTCTCAATTATTTTCCCTACAAGTAGTAAGCATGTTGATAAAACAATAAAGACTTTGGGGGATGTTATGGTTGATGTCTAGTTGTCCCCCCAAAGCCTCATGAAATCATGGCGTGGGGAATTCTAGAGTTTGAGACTTCATCCATGACCCACTGGGACTATGTGTTTTAGTACTGATGAGATTATGGTCTGAGTACTGTTGGGAACTATAGGTGTGGCCTGAGGTGGATGGCTAAGGCAGAGAGCCTGATGTAATTTAAAGAGAGAGAGAGAGACAGACTCGTACTGTTGCTCTGCTGCCCTGATTGGTCAGTTGCTTGTGTCACAATATTGTTGCTGTTCTGCCACCATGAACTGTTGCTCTCTGCCATGTGCCAGTCTGCCTTGGATCAGCTGAATATGGACTGAAACCTCCAGTAACTGTGAGGTAAATAAACCTTTCCCTCCTTCATTGAGTGTTGGGTATTTGTCCTAGCAACGAGTAAAAAGTAACTAAGACAGGATAAATACTGTATTATTGTTCTTAAAGTGATGAGATTTGAGGGCAATTTTATTGAAGACATGCATTTGTTCAAAAACAGAGAAATGAGCTAGATGTGCTGGTGCGCATCTATATCCCAGCACTGAAGAGGCTGCAGTAAGAGGATCACCATGAGTTCAAGTCCAGCTTGGGCTGCATAGTGAGTTCAAAGTCAGCCAGAATGACATAGGCAGACTCAGTCTCAAAAACAAAATAAAACAAATAAAAACACAAAAATATTTTCTACCCATACTTTTCTAACCGTAACGTGTTCTATTTTTCCTGAAAGTATTGTTGACTAGGAGAGACATCCCATATACTGCTATCCTAATAGCAATGATTTTACTTTTAAGAATCTGTCTTTTATAAGTGTCTATTATTATTCCCTTGAAGATACAAGGTCTCCAGTTTATCAGTCTTTTAGTTTTTGGTCTTTTTGAGTCAGGGTCTTGCTATGCCATTCAGGCTGGCCTTAAGCTCACTTTGTAGACCAGGCTGGTCTTTAACTCACCATGATCCTCTTCCTTCAGTCTCCCAAGTGCTGCAACAATAGGTTTGTAAGGCCAACAACCCTTTTTTTTTTTTTTTTTTAGACCCGGGGATTGAACTCAGGCCAGGATCAACAATCTTTTTTTTTTTTTTTTTTTTTTTTTTGTCTTTTTGAGACAGGGTCTCGCTATGCAGTTCAGGCTGGCCTTGAGCTCACTTTCATAGCCCAGGCTGGTCTCGAACTCGCACCGATCCTCCTGCCTCAGCCTCCCGAGTGCTGGGATTACAGGCGTGCGCCACCACGTCTGGAATGGATCAACAATCTTAAGTAGAAAATTATTATATACAAGTGAGACATCAGTACATAACTGTCTTGATTACTTTTTCTCTCATTGCTGAGACAAAATACCCAACCCCAAGTTAGAGAAGGAAAGGCTTACTTATATCACAATTTCTAGAGATTTCAGTCCCGTGTGCCACTAGTTCCAAAGCAGAGTGGCACATGGCAGAGGGGAGCAGCTCATAGTGGCAGAAGACAGCAAAAGCAGCATGAACACAAAGGGGAGAGCAAGCCTCTTTCCCTCACTATGTTGTATGCAGGCTGCCTGCTCCAGGGCGGGTGTAGCTCTTACACTCATAATCCTATGAGTCAATAAAAAGTTCTAGAAGCTCACTCTAGAACTGCATAAGCCTTGGCAGGACATCCAGATACAAAGCATAACAACAACAATCCTATTATCTGCTTCTGAATTTGGAGGTGATAGAGACATAGAATGCAAGACAGAGGGGGAGGGGAATGTGGTAAAATGTCACTTATCACTGATAAAATAAACACAGTGACAAGGAGAGTACTGCTTTGTGTCATCTAACAGTCCAACTCAACTACGTGCAAGGCATCATGGGTGCTGAGAACATCTCACACCTCTGATGTGGAGTGAAGGAGCAATAAAAAGTCTGACTTTGAGACTGGGGAGCCCAAAGAGGTTCTTGATAAAGGGAGCTATTGCTCACCTCACTTTTCCTCTACCTAAGAAGGTGTGCAAAAAGCAGCTCTGTCACTACCAAGACCCTTCCTGCTGTCCCTTTCTATCCATATTGACTCATTCCAGCCCACCCTGGCCCAGTCCAAGGACCCTCTAAACCATTATCTACTCTTCTTTTTCTAATATTTTGTCACCAATACCAATAGCAGTTTACTAATGATTGTTTTTAGTAACTTCATATATAAAAAGAAAATAGAAATGACTTCTTGTTTACCTTCATAAAATCTGTTTAAATGAATATCTGTATATTTACTTCATTAATTTTCTAAGAGTTTTAAGACCCCTGGAGATAAATATTTAATGAGACTCTAATTGGAATTCCATTAATTTAATAAGTCAATTATGAGCAACACTCTCATTTTCCAAAAGATGTGTATGGTATGTCTATTGATTCAACAAAATTATATCATCTGTCCTTTAGTAAAATTTCATAATTTCCCCCACAAAATTTTAAAACTTATGATTGTATAAAGTCCTAGGTACTTAAGATATTTTGAAGATGGCTTATTTGTCTTATAGAAAAATTAATTTCAAACTTTTTTTTTTTCTGGTGAACTCAGGGCCTTGCACTTGCCAGGCAAGCACTTACTCTGCAGAGTTATCTCCTCAGCTGTCAAATTTGTTACTCTTGAGTTAAAGAGTAACAATTTTGGACTATGGCATGTTTCTTGCACAACTGATCTGACTCAGTTAGTTCTTTGTCAATGACTTACGTTTTTGCTGTTGGCATAACATGTTGTCTGCAGTGAAGTCAAGGTCATCTCTTCCTGCCTGTTACTTTTCCTGTTATTTGAGTTGTCATTCCTACCTTCACCAGTACGCTATCAATTGCCCTCAGTTGGGATAAATACTCAACTTTATTTGTCTGTTTTTCTTAGGAACATTTCCAGTGATTTACTTCTATACTTCATTTACCAGACATATTTGGTATAAACACTTGCAATGTTTAGGATATCCGCTTCCTAAGTGTTTTCACTCATAATAATTATTTTCTCTAATCACTTATTCTACTACATTCAGGTTGGGATTCTTTTCCTGTATTCAGATATGTGCATATGGATGTCTTGGGCCATTTCAAATGCAAAAAACAAGCTGAGTATCATCTTCCTTCCAAATGTGCCTTTTCCTTGTTCTTCCCACCTACACAAATGAAATTATCAAATTGCTGTCAAACTCCATGTATTATCTTTCACTTTTATTTCATCTAGGAAGAGCAAAAAAACCCAAAAATTCCTCTTAGAAATTTGCTAAGCACATTTACAAAGAAGTCATAGTGAAGAAAGCGTGCACAGCACGTGCGCGTCTGCGCGTGAGCACGTCTGCGCGTGAGCACGTCTGTGTGCATGTGCGCAGGCAGACAACCCTAGAAGCAGCACATGCAGAACTCAGATCTTACTATAGTGATTTTTATTTTTCTGGAAGGGGATGTGGGTGTAGAGAGAAAAGCAAAGTATTTTAAAACCATGTCTAAGATAACACTCCTTGTTAAAAGTACAGATCTGAAAGAAGTAACTCTGGCTGGTAAGCATAGGGATAATTGCTGTAATATTCTCTGTTCTTAAAACTATTTTTAAATATTTCAAGGTAAGTATTTTAAAATAAAGTCTACTGTAGATTTTGAGTAAAAGTGGGATTTAAAGGAATCAGAAAATTGACTATAAAGTAGAAACACCACAGGATCTTACACCATCAAAATATCAGTATATGTTAAGGCTCCAAATTTTACAAAGTTCTTTATAGCTTTGCTTATTTCTTCTGTGTCGAATCTCTCTTACGAGGTCTGTGCTGGCTGCAGAGCCCATTGGATAGTGCAGATTCTGGGTTATGACTCAGGCTGGCTCTTTACACTGAGCACCTGTCTCCCTTCACCTGTGTTGGACATGGACGGGCATTGTGTAAGCGGGTAGCTTCTCATTAGTACTCATTAGGTACAGCATTAATGGCAACAATTTCCTAATTAGATTTAGTACTCAGGCTTGAAAGAGACTTTAGTTAAATGAATTCAAAAATCAATAGGATAAAGATAATTGACTAAATCACCTATACCTATAAGCAAATAAATATCAACTCATTGATTTGTTCCTCCTTGCTATCTCTCCTTTGCTTTCCTTTGTAACTTTAAAAGGCTCAATTGACAGCAAACAACATATAGACTAAAACTGAGAAGTGCCTAGGAACACTTCTCAATTGAGTCAAATGTGATTGGTATGAGATGTTTTTAAAAATAACTGTAAGAGCTGGGCGTGGTGGCGCACTCCTGTAATCCCAGCAGTTGGGAGGCTGAGGCGGGAGGATCAGTGAGAGTTCGAGACCAGCCTGGGCTACAAAACTGAGCTCAAGGCCAGCCTGAACTGTACAGTGAGACACTGTCTCAAAAAGATTAATAATAATAATAATAATAATAATAATAATAATAATAAAAAATAAAAATCACTGTAAGTCTCTAGAAATTGTTTTTAGGTCAAAACCAAGTGAAAAAAAGTTTACTTATTTAAGGAAATCTATTAAGGCTCCTTAGTAGTAACAGGAACATGTGGATCCTACAAATAATATATATCTGGTCTCCTTCATAGCCCAATTTAACAGTTCAGAAGTTCCACTGGAAGTGACTTTGGCCCCAAAATAGGCCTCTTTGTCCTGCTAATCCTTCTGGCTGAGGGCTGCAGTCTTCCTTGTAGAGGGGAAGCTGAGGGTAATTACTGATCCCTTCCTCTTCAGCTCTGTGCTGCAGAGGTTCAATGGGAAGGAAGGATAGTGAAGAGCTTCGGGTTCCCTTCCTATTTCCAACACGTAGACATATGTGGGCAGTATGCAGAGGCGGTAGACCAAGAGTGCCAAAGCCTTGGTTTTTGTGTCCTATGATGCATTTGAGAGGACTGCCAAGCAGGCAAGGGCTGCAGCCTCATGCTACCACATTGCTTCTGAAGTGTTACAGTTGCAGCCACCCTTGGCACAGATATTCCAGGTGGAGAGGCAGGTCACAAGATCTCACAGCCCCAAAACCCTTCATGCATGGACTAATGCTGTTTGGAATGAGTTACAAAACAATTTATGCCAATGGGTTATCTCAAAGCCAAAGGAAATTTTGTTCTCAGGAAATGAAGAGGGCCAGCCGGATGGCTCAGTGGTCTGAAGCGCCTGCTTAGGAAAGCTTAGGCAACCAACGGACTACAGTTTGAACCCTGGCATCATGTGCTGTGCCAGCCCCACCCCCAGGGCAGGCTGAACCAGCCATTAAAAAGAAAGAAGAAAGAAAGAAAGAAAGAAAGAGAAAGAAAGAAAAAGGAAGGAAGGAAGGAAGGAAGGAAGACAAACTGTTTATCTCATGAACACAATGGACTGAAGCGCAGACCAGTTGGTTTGCTAGGCAGGAACAGAGACTGGCCTTCCCAGGAGAGCCCTCTGCACTCAGAACACTCCGCCAAGCCTGGTTTCCCAAGTTGCCACTGAGAGGAGCTGAGGTTAATTGGCTCAGACTGCAGAGCAAATTTGTACCAGGAAGTTGTCAGAGACATAGACCAACCTCTTGACAATTAGTGGAGGTCAGCTCAAAGCCAACAGAGGGAGACAGCTACAAAGAAGTAAGGAAAAAGACACGTGGGGGCTGCTTGCGTGTGTCCTTGCTGTGGGTGCAGACATGCCATTCAGTGAGACCACAGATACCACTGCAGAGACCTGGTCTTGTCATTAAGCAAAGCTACAAGCAAAATGCAACAATAGCAAGCCCAGAAAATGGGGCCATATGTCATCCAGAATTGTTATAGTATGTTACCAAAACAATTTTATACACACAAGGAAACAAAATGTACAAACAAAACAAAAAAGCATTCTTCAGGCAGGAAAAAGAAGGTGGGCACTAGAAATTCCTCTGAACGGGCTTGGATATCTGGCTTATCATAAGATTTTGCATTTCATTATAAATACAAGAAAACTACACTTAGAGGGCCTGGCAGGATGGCTCAGTGGTCTAAAGCACCTGCCGGGTGTGGTGGCTCACGCCTGTAATCCCAGCACTTGGGAGGCTGAGACAGGAGGATTGGTGCAAGTTCAAGACCAGCCTGGGCTACAAAAGTGAGCTCAAGGCCAGCCTCAACTGCATAGCGAGACCCTGTCTCAGAAAGATAAAGCACCTGCTTAGGAAAGCTTAGGAGGCTGCAGGGACCGCAGTTTGATCCCCAGCACCACATGCTGCGCCAGCCCTGCCCTCAGGGCAGGCTGAGCAGGCCATAAAAATAAATCAATAGACAAGCAAAAGTTCTGAAACAAGAAAAAAAATAAAAATAAAAAATTCTGTAAAGAAAATTACACTTAGAGAAGTAAAAGAAATGATTATGAAACTATCTACTTATTTGGGAGTATAGTAGTTCTCTTCTATTTAGCTGTGCAGCATATGGTTTAAGACCCTAGCTGATGCTTACAACTATAGCTCGCAGCACGTGCTACATGTGCTACATACCTGTGATGCATTTTCAGTTAGGAGTTAGGCATTATAAGAGAGCAACAACAACAAGAAATTATCAAGTAGAAGGCTTTAACAGTATGCCTACTATAGTAAAAGTAGTTTGTTTTGCCTTCTTAAATTGGGGACTTGTATCTTCTAGCTAAAAGGAAAATAGTTTATAGCTTCTCTTTTTAAAATCCAAAATGCTGGCATCCATATGCCCATGCTGAGGGGCCTTTCTTCAGTAGAGCAAGGGTAGCTGTCGTCCGAAAGCGCTTCTGATCACCGAGGCAGCTGCTCAGCGACTGTTGTTACATGGGTAGGTCACAGAGTGCAGATTCACTGAACCAAGGCACCATTCATGTCCCAGGAGGTAATGACATTTCATGTGGAATTTCATCACAGTACTCAAAATATCGCACAATTTAAAAGCTCTGAATTGTTTCTTTCTCAAATTTTCCATTTGATATTTTGGAACCACCATTTGTCACAGGTAGCTGAAGTCAATAGAAGCAATTACACAAGAACTAAAGAACAGTTTTTAAAGAGAAAAATGAATCTGAAGTTAAAAAAAAAAAAAAAAGCCTAAAGGAACTCAGCAGCAGTTTTGAGTTGGTAGAAGTAAGAATCAATTACCTTGCATACAGATCAATAAAGACTGAAATCCAATGAGCAGAGAAAATGCTGAGTGACAAAGCAACTCTAAGTTCATCAATAAACATGCAATCAGATTACCAGAGGGAAAAGAAAGGAGAAATAGGAGCAGAAAGAGTCAAAGAAATAAGGGGTGAAATCTTCCAGATTTAAGGTTAAAAAATAAATTTATACAGCACTCAAAAAGCTCAATCAATTCTAAGTAGAATCCAGACTTAAAACACAGACATGTCATATTCCAACATAAAAGAGGGCAATTTTGAAAGCAGCAATGATAAAAACAGCGCAGTTCAGGCACCCAAACAGACACATGGGTAAAGGGAACAGAAGAGAAGATACAGAAGCATCCTCAGACATATCCAACTATTTGATTTTCAACAGAGTCCTACAGCATTTGTTGGAGGAAAGACCCCCTACTCACCAAGTGGTGCTGGGCAATGCAGCTATCTGTCTGTCGCTAAATCCATACCTCTTAGCATGCATTAAGCTAAAATAAAAACGTATCAAAAATCTAAACAATGAGGGCTGGTGAGGTAGCTCAGCAGACTAAAGCGTCCACTTAGGCAAGCTTAAGCAAGTGCAGGGACCCTGGTTCAACTCTCCCACAACACAGGCTGAGCCAGCCCATCCTCCAGGGTGGGCTAAAATGGTCAGAGTCCTGGTGCAGTGGCACGTGCCTATGATCCTGGTGCTGGGGAGGTTGAAAGCAGGAGGATCACCACAAGTCCAAGTTGTATAGTGAAACCATGCACCAATCAAATACATTAAAAAAAAAAAAAAAAGATTTACACAATGAACCTACAGGAAGATAAATAGGTAAAAAACACTTGCAGTTATATGTGTGGGTAAAGATTTCCTGAACAGGAGCCAAACTGAACAAAAATAACAGCAAGTGTCAACAAATGGGATTATATCAAAGTGAAAAGCTTCTGACCAGCAAAGCAAGCAATGAATAGAGGTAAGAGACCGCCACAACATGGAAAATAAGTCTTATGAGCTACTACTCAGACAGAGGACTAATACCAAAGAACATAAATAACTCAGAAAGTTGGACTATCCAGAATAAAAACCCAATTAAGCAAGGGGAAAAAATGAATAGACATGTCTCCGGAGAAGTACAAATAGCTAACAAACATGCAAAAACAATGTTCAACATCTTTGACCATTGTAAATAATAATAAAAAAAAAAGACCCAGGATTTCAGCTACTATCACAAATAATTTTTTCCTCATTTCTTTTTTTATATTCATTTTAATGAGAAAAAAGGTAAAATAGCAACGAAACAATTTCAAATCAGGTCAGTAGGACAGTTACAATAATTAATATGCTGCATATTATTTCCTTCATAGTAGCTATTCAGAGGACAGGATGCAGCATAATATCTTGTCTAAATAATGTTAGTACAAACTTTTATTTCTACATTGGATTATTTTACTGAATTCAAGTACCTACAATCTTTAGACTGGCTTCAAGTATGAAAAGGTCCTTTGAAGACTTCCCCAAACACTGCTTCTCTAACTGCAGTGGAACACCCATGTCTGACAAAACAAAATGAAAAAAGGGGATATGTTGGGAGCCATGAAGCTAGGAAATTGACCAAATATGTGTAGGGGGGCTGGGCCCAGTGCCCAAGGCAAACAAGCTACCTCGCTCCTGAGATGAACACCTGTCTGGTTAAGGTTATCTATCAGTTGCTAGGCAACCTAGCATCATGCATTATGCATTGCTAACTTCACAAAAGTGTAAATAAAAGACCATTCGGTTCATATATATATATGAGTTAGGATAGATATATAGCTACTTTCTCTGAATCCTCATTTCTAATATTGTTCTCCAATTAAGGATTCATAAGTCCTAGTGGCTGATACAAAAATTAGAACAAAATATACAAGACAGGGCAAGAATGTTTCAAAGCATCAAAAAATTAAAGAAATGGGCCCGGCAGGATGGCTCAGTAGTCTAAAGCGCCTGCTTAGGAAAGCTTAGGCGACTGCAGGGACCGTGGTTCGTTCCCCGGCACCACATGCTGCGCCAGCCCTGCCCTCAGGGCAGACTGAGCCAGCCATAAAAGTAAATAAATAAACAAACAAACAAAAGTTCTGAAACAAGAAAAAAAATTAAAGAAATGCAAAGAAATATATTTTAAACAACAATAATGTGTTCAGAGACACAGATGCTAACTAAAAGGAGAACAAAAAGTAATTTCACAATGGAAATACAACACAGTTTCATCCAGATAGTTAAGGTTAACATAGATGATGTCTTGTTGATAGTTAGTGCCCTTGATAAGACACAACAAAAATGGCTCTGTATTTCTGTAGTTTACCCAATCACCATTAAAAATAAAACTAAAAACATATGGCTTCAGTTTGGTCATTAAGAAAACATCAGAACAATCCCAAGTGAGGGATCCTCTGCAAAAGACCACCAGTACTCTTCAAAGATATCAAAGTCATCAAAAGCAATGAAAATGGACCCAGCAAGATATCTCAGTGGTCTAGAGCACCTGCTTAGGCAAGCTTAGCCAACCACATAGACTGCAGTTCGATCCCCAGCACCACATGCCATGCCAGCCCCACCCCCAGGTCAGGCTGAGTCAGCCTAACATGAATAAAGCTTTTTTTAAATAAATGAGAGTTTGAGAACTTATCCATAGACAAGGAGAATCTGTAGACAACAACAATAATATGGTACGTTGTATGAGATCCTAGAAAAGAAAAGGCATTAGGCATTAGGTTACAGCAAAAGAAACCTGAATAAAATATGGACTTATTTTTTAGTTCATTATTTGTAAAGAACGGCCCATACCGGGCCACAAAGGAAATGGATCAGTGATGTACAGTGTGCCTAAGGACAATCACCCAGAGAGAAAACATTCTCTTAGGCTTTCACAGAGAGCAAATTGGTCAAGCAATGGCCATGACCCATCCAGGTGGCTGACACTGACAAAATATCTGCAAAACACTGTATGTGATTTCAGGGTAAACCCTGACAGGACCTGATTGACCTTGTCAGATACAAAAGTTACATTTTTTGTTATACAGATCTTGCTCCATCGTGGTCTTAACCACCCAGCAGAAAAGTTTAACCACAAGACATAAAAAATAAAGCCATATTAATATGCTGAGCTATAAAATGCTCAAGTCAACAGCTTCCAACATTGCCAGTTCTGCCAGTAACCCAATACCATTATGAACTATTCAACTACACACACAATTACGTTCTCTTAGTCCAATGAGAAAAAATATTTGTACCAATAGTATTTAGAGAACTTATGTCCTCATTCTATACTCTAAACAACCACTATGAAGACAAAAATGTGCATTGCATTAATTATTGTGGCTGTCCTACCAACATGTTTTGAAACTGTCTCACTGTTACTTCTTTCTTGTTAAAATTAATAAAATAAAAAAGAAAGAAAATTCTCAAGGGAAAGAAAAGAACACCTCATACCAATGTGTAATGTGAACTATAGAGGAGACTGGGTATGAAAGAAACCGTACCAGCTTCACAATTTTTCCATAACTAAGAATTCTTAAAATATATTTATTTCAGGGGCCCGGCAGGATGGCTCAGTGGTCTAAAGCGCCTGCTTGGGAAAGCTTGGGTGGCTTCAGGGACCGAGGTTCGATCCCCGGCACCACATGCTGTGCCAGCCCTGCCCTCGGGGCGGGCTGAGCCAGCCATAAAAATGAGTGAATAAACAAATAAAGGTTCTGAAACAAGAAAAAAAATATATATATTTATTTCAAAATTTAAGTTAAAACTAGAAAACATTTTAGAATTTCTTTTCATTTTTGTTAAAATTTTTCTTCCCATGGAAGTATGCTTTTATTTTATATATTGGGTTGATAGATAACCATACTTCTCCCATTTCATTACTCTTTTCCTGATCTGAATTTTTCACTGCTTTTCTGTATAAGCTATATGTCCTCCTCCTTAGAAAATTTTAAGTTAAACTTCTAATGCTATTCTTTCCCTTTTATCAGTCCTTTTCAACTTCATTTTTCCTCTTTCCCACATTTCTTTTTTTTACAATTTATTTATTTACTTTTTATTCGTTTTAATGAGAAAAAAGATAAAATAGCAATGAAACAGTTTCAAAACAAATTAGTAGGATGGTTACAATTAATACCATGCATATTGTTGTCCCTATAGTATTTATTCAGAGGAAAAGGTGCAGACCTGGTATCTTGTCTAAACAATATTACTACAAAGTTTTATTCTCAATGAACTAAGACAAAGTAGCTATATATCTATCATATATATATGTGTATATATATGTATCGTTTTATATATATATATATATATATATATATATGCATATATCCACATATATACATTTCTTTTTAAAGTTTCCAATACGAGTAGAAAATATCATACCATGTCTTGTAAGTAGACTTTAAATCAGAGATACAGTATGAGTCATAAAACAAAAAGTACAATTAAACAATATTCAGAAAATTAATTAAATATTAATTAATTAAAATTAAATTAAATATTTCAAAACATTATTCCAAATTTCAAATCAAATTATGAGTCCAACTTAGAGGTCAGGATATTGTATATCACATGTACCAATCTGTAATCAATTCAGAGTACTTTCATAGTATATGAACAGGTAAATATATACACAGATATAAACTAAGAAAAAGTTTTCATGGTAGTAAAGAACTACTAAGAATAAAACATAACACAAATACTGGAATGGCACATATATGACCAGAACATCTAACATTTTGGTGATAGGATATCACACAAAGTTCTAGTATGTCATGTACATGGGCAGTGTCCACGATGCTTACTGGTGGCCAGCGCATCACTTGTAGGACTGAGTTACTGCTATTTCCTTGATATACTCCCTGTAGATACAGACAGAATCATGAGTCAAAGGGTGCAGGAGAAGTCCATTTGTAGAATATGCTAATGGACATATTCTGCTACTGTATATAAAAGAATGGTTTAAAGATTGCTTTTGTGTACCTCTTTTTCTCCTGTGTTTAATTATTTGCCCTATTTTGTGGGTTCTTTCCGTTCTCCTTTATGGAGTTGTAGTCATTTTGATTCTTCTCTAGAATATCTTTTAGTAAACTATGCAGGGCTAGCCTTGTTATGAAATTCTTTAGTTGTTCTCTGTCCTGAAAGTATTTCACTTCTCCATTGAACTTGAAAGAGGGTTTTTCAGGGAATAGCAATCTGGCTGGAATTTTTTTTTTCAAGACTTGAAGTACTTTGTTTCATGCTCTTCTTGACTTGATGGTTTGTAAAGAGAAATCTGCTGTTATTCTAATGGATTTTCCTCTAAATGTAATCTGTTTGTTTTCTCTAACAGCTTTTAGTATACTATTCCTGTGCTGAATTACTGAGATCTTGAATATTATATATCTGGGTGTGATTTTAATTGGGTTGATGTTATTTGGAGTTGTATATGCTTCAGTTACTGAATGTCAAATTGTTTCCCCATATTTGGAAAGATTTTGGTTATTACTTGTTCCCATATTCTTTTCATAACATTTGTACAGACTCCTTCTTTCTCACTGATGACTGTCAGTCTTACATTATTCATCTTTGCATCATCTTGCAGATGTTGAATTTTTTTTCTTTTTTTTTTTTTGCATCCTAGTTAAGAGATATTTTCTTATCTCTTCACTAGATACAATGGTGTCTTTAAGGTCTGAAAGTTTATTTTCACTTTCACTGAAATAGTTTTGCCAGCTTGTGACTGAGGTTTTAAGTTCCTGTATAGCACTTTGAATCTGCTTCATACATTCTATTACTTTCCTATATATTTCCTATATGTTCTTCATTCAAGGATTCCATCATTTTTCTCTTCTCCTTTTTTTTTTT
>PVJA010034240.1:0-22700 GCA_004027025.1 Myocastor coypus | reverse complement strand
AACCTTTGACTGTGAATGTATCTGCTTCCTCTTAGTCCAAAGAGAAGTATATTCTTTTCTTTTCTTTTCTTTTTTTTTTCTAAGCAGCATCAATAGGGAGGTGGGTCATGCCCACACACTGTACTCTGTAGAATGACTGTGAGGACAATATGCAATATGTCAACTTTCAAAGAAAAGAAAGGGGAAAAGAAAAAAAAAATAATAATGTTGATTTAGAAGGGTTACTGTTTAATTGTTTGATCAATCTTATATACTTATATGTATTAATCTAAACTGATCTGATGATGAAAATATGTAATATAACCATTGTTAAATTTAAACAATAAAAAAATTGAAACAAAAAAATTAAAAAAATAAAGGGAGGTCATGGTTGATGCATATTTCCATCATCTTTCAGTTAGTACAGCCGGAGGGATCCAACCACTTGGAACTATGTGGGAGTGTTCCCTATGTTCTTTGGACAGGGAAGAAGAAGAGATAGGACACACAGAAATGGAATCTTAACAGATTTTTTAGTAAAGGGCTTACATACCACAAAAAGTAGATAATAGATATTTTAAAGTTGTTTTTGAGCTTAAGGATATCCTCAATAAAAGTTTCTTTCTGGTATGAGCTTTTTTTTTTTTTTTGGTCTTTTTGAGACAGGGTCTCACTATGCAATTCAGGTTGGCCTTGATCTCACTTTTGTAGCCCAGGATGATTTCAAACTTACACCAATCCTCCTGCCTCAGCCTCCCAATTACTAGGATCACAAGCATGCACCACTATGCCTGACCTATAACCGAGGTTTCTTGATGCCATTTTTGTGCCATTTTCAGGACTGGTTGTGCATGGTATGGTTCTTGGATATGGCCATAATTGCACTGTAAACTGTAGCAACCAAGCACCTGGAATCAGAAGATGAAAAACTAAGTGTGTTTCTCGTATACAGCATATTGTTGGATTTTTCTTCTTAATCCACTCTGCCAGTTTATTTCTTTTAATTGGTGAATTAAGTCCATTTACATTGATGGTTATGACTGATATATATTGACTTATGTTTGACATGTTATTTTCCTATGGTTAGTTACCTGCTTTTCTTGATTATTCATTGTTTTTCCTATTTGATGGGTTCTTTTTGTTCTTGTTCTTGGAGTTTTGATCACTTTGATCCCTTTCTACAATATCCTTTTTTTTTTTTTTTTTTTTGGTACTGGGGATCAAACGCAGGCAGGACCTTGTGCTTGACAGGCAGGCACTTAACCCACTGAGCCATCTCCCCAGCCCCTTCTACAATATCTTTTACTATTCTGCAGGGCTAGCTTGGTCATCATAAATTTCTTTAGTTGTCATTATGAAAATATTTCATTGGGGCCCAGCAGGATGGTTCAGTGGCCTAAAGCGCCTGCTTGGGAAAGCTTGAGTGGCTTCAGGGACCACGGTTCAATCCCTGGCACCACATGCTGCGCCAGCCCTGCCCTCGGGGTGGGCTGAGCCGGCCATGAAAATGAGTGAATAAACAAACAAAGGTTCTGAAACAAGAAAAAATAAATAAATAAAATTTTTAAAATCTTAAAAAAAAAAAAAAAGAAAATATTTCATTCTCTTTCAAACTTGAAGAGATTTTTGCAGGCTATATCAGTCTGGATTGGGATTTGTTTTCATATAAGACTTGAAGTACTTTATTCCATGCTCTTCTTGACTTGATGGTTTGTAAAGAGAAATCTGCCTTTATTCTGATGGGCTTTCCTTTAAATGTGATCTGTTTCTTCTCTCTAGCAAGTTTTAGTATGTTATTCTTATGCTGAATTTCCAAGATCTTTACTATTATTTGCCTGGTTGTCGTTTTAACTGGATTGATGTTATTTGGAGTTCTATATGCCTCGGTTATGTGAATGTCAGATTGTTGTTCCACATTTGGGGAGTTTCCTGCTATTACTTATTCTCATATTTTCCATATAATTTTCATTGACTCTTTCTCATTGATACCTACTAGTCTTATGTTGTTCATCTTTGCATTATCTTGCAGGTGTTGAATTATTTTTTCCTGGATTGTAGTTATTTTTAAGAGATCTTTCCTTATCTTTTCACTAGCTGCAGCTGTGTCTTCAAGATCTGAAAGTCTGTCTTCACTCTCATTCAGACAGTTTTGCCAACTTTTGAGTTTTTAATCTGTTGAATTGCTCTTTGAATCTGCTTCATGCATTCTATTTCTTTCCCATATTGCTCCTTCAAGGTTTCCATCATTTTTCTATGCTTCTCTGTTTTTTTTTTTTTTTTATCAGTGTCTTCTTTAGAACACTTAGGAACTCTTTGATTATACTTGTCATTTCCTTTTTTACTTGGGAGATTATTTCTGATCTGATTTCCTCTATACCCTTCTGTGGTTGTTTCTTTACTTCAGTGGCTATTATTTCAGAGATTTCAGGTGTGTGGCTTCCTATTTCTTTGATGTTAGTATCTCCTGCATTTGTTCTGGGTGGGCTTGGCACCTGAGAATGTATTTTGGTCTTTCTCTTTGTCATATTATATTTCAGAGAGAAGTCTTTTTTATTGTGCTACTTTTTGGTGAAAGTTTGGTACTAGTCAGTTGTATTGGTATGATCAGAGCCACTCTATATGGAGTCTGTTCTTTAGATAGCTCTTTTGTGTTAGAGATTCTTGTTTCGTGTGTGTCCCAAGGTTTTCCCCTCTCTATTGATTGAGAATAAGATATTGATTTCTGTTTGGCACTGTCCCCTGTCCTTTGTTGTGGGGTTTTGGTAAGGTTATTACGTAAGCACCTGTTGATATTATTATCCAAGAGAGATCATGTGGTTAAGGTGGACACATTTTTCTATTTATAGTACAATAATTTACAGCACTAATAATGGGTAGTGAGATTTACCAGTTGACAAATTTTTGTAACTAATGGGTTTGTATTTTAGATCAAAAGAGCAAACATTGCTGGGCATGGTGGCTCATGCCTGTAATCCCAGCACTTGGGAGGCTGAGGCAGGAGGATTGGTGCGAGTTCGAGACCAGCCTGGGCTACAAAAGTGAGCGCAGGACCAGCCTCAACTGCATAGCGAGACCCTGTCTCAAAAAGACAAAAAAAAAAAAAAAAAAAAAAAAAAAAAAGAGCAAACATGATTATATAGCTAGGCAGATATTAAATTGGGAAACTATATTTAAATTAGTTCCATCTGGTCCCCTCCCCTTGATGTACCTGGAGTCTTCCTGGCAGAGTAGTTCATCTCAGTTACCTATTGCCACCTCTGTCTCCAGCAGATGCTCTCACAGATCTAGGTCTAGGTCTGGGCCCCACTGGGCTAAATGCCTCAGCTCACCAGGAGATTATCCACTGAACTTGAACTTGACCAACTGGACCTGGCTTCACTCTGGCTGGCTAGAGGTTCTGTTCCTGGTTTAGCTTGCTGGGTTTCACCCCTAGCCTCTGTTCAGGGACTTCTGCCACAAGGTTCCAAATCTGGCCTCTCTGCTGAAAGTTCCGGAAGCTGGTTCTGACCAATTGGACCTGACAGCTTGGGTGTGTTCTGACACTCGTCCAGTCCCAAACTAACTGGGTATGTCCCACAACAACCATTTTTAAATATCTATTCTTTAAAAAAAATTCTGTACCATATATATTGTTTCTTATTCTATTTATGTCTTTGTTTCTGCTATGTTTTACTCTTTAAAGTAAAATTAGGTAATAAATTTTGCCTTACATATATATTTGAGTGTTCTCATATTTGGTGCATACACATTTATCGTTTGTTATCTCTTCCTCTTGAAATTTTCCCCTAACAAGTATGTGACTTTTATCGTTTAATCATTCTTGGTTTGAAATGCACACATCTGAACAGAACAACTATCCCTGAGTTTTTCTGAGTTCCTAGTACATGAAGTATATTGTTTGTCATCCTTTGGTTTTCAGCCTATGAATTTCCTTTGGTTTCAATGTTTTTCTTGTATACAACATACTTTTGGATGTTGTTTCTTGATCCACTCTACCTGCCTATTTCTTTCATTGGTGAATAGAGGCCTTTTATATTGATGTTTATAATTGATATGTATTGGTTTATCTTTGTCGTGCTATTTTCCTTTTTTTAAAAATTTTATTTTATTTTTCTTGTTTCACAACCTTTGTCTGTTTATTCACTCATTTTCATGGCCAGCTCAGCCCACCCCGAGGGCAGGGCTGGTGCAGCATGTGGTGCCGGGGATCGAACCGTGGTCCCTGAAGCCACCCAAGCTTTCCAAAGCAGGCGCTTTAGACCACAGAGCCATCCCGCTGGGCCCCTATTTTCCTGTTGTTGGTTCCCTAATTTTCCAATGTTTAATTAATTGCCCTGTTTAGTGATTTCTTTCTGTTATTCTTAGAACTGTGGTCCAAAGGGACCACTTTGGAGTACGTGATTCTGTAAATAACTGATATGTGAATTGCCTTTTTCTGGGGTGTATATATCTGCAATCATGTTTACAGTAGCACAATTTATCATAGTGAATGGCCATTTTTCCTCAAAAGGCCATGCATCCCTGCAGCTAACAAAGACCCTGAATCATCTCCCTGTTTCCCTAATTAGAATTCTCAGTTAGAAATAGAAATAACTGGTCTGGGGAGATAGCTCAGCAGTCTAAGAGCCTGTCGGGCAAGTATAAGGACCCAGGTTTGATCCCCAGTACCACAGGTCATGCTGGCCCTACACTGTTCCAGCCACTGAAACTGGACATGGTGGCACATGTTTATAATCCCAGCACTTGGGAGGCTGAGACAGGAGAATCACTATGATTCCAAGCTGCATAGCAAGACCCTGCCCCAAATAAAAAAATATTTGTGTGCGTATGCAGGGTCTCACTATGCAGCTGTCTCATAGCGATCCTCCTGTTACTGGGATTACAGGCGTGCACCACAATGCCTGGACTCCAGGAATATTTTTAAAAAATTATTTTAAGATGCTGTTATGTTTATAGCAGCACAATTTGTGATAGCTGAATCTTGGAAACAACCAAAATGCCTACAACCTAAGTAATGACAGAAAAAGATGTGGTATTTTTATAAATGGAATATTACTTAGCTATAAAGAATGATAAACTTGAAACCTTTATATATAAGTGAATATATCTTGAATATATACTGATAAGTGAAATCAACCAGACCTACATATGTAAATATCATATAGTTTCCCTTTTAAGAACTCAAAAGAAGAAATAAAAATGGAAAGGTATAACAGCTAAATGGAAATCCAGATCTTAAGGATTAAACAATGAAGAGATAGCAAGCAGAAAAGTTAAGAAACATGGAAGGGGCAAATCCATACACAAGATGAATTAGACAATGGTCCTAAGAAACCTTCATCAGGTTTTTGACACTGAGGATAGCAATGTGTAATACTAAAACCATGCTGTTTCTAATACATATCAACTATTGCTATACTCTGTCAAGTAAATGGTTGTTTGTTTGGTTTTTTTAAAAAAGGGTAATAAAAGAGAATAAGAGATAAGGAAAAATGCCAAGTGAAAATTTCTTTCTTAAGTTAGCTATGGGTTGCATTTAAATAAAAATTTTGGCTAAAAATTATTTTAAAAAGAAATAGAAATAACTTAGCCGACTGGTACTTCTGTATTTACAGAATTGTGGCAACCACTATCTTCTTTGCTTCCTAGTGTCCATAGAAACGGTCAGGAAGAAATGAACATTGGTACAGTTTTTGCTTGCAAGGAGCTAGCACCCAACCACCTTCTGTTTGAACTCCACTTAGAGAACTCAGCAAAACCGAGTACTTTGGAGGCTGTGACTCTGTAAGTAACTGTTGGTTAGTGTTCTTTTCTGGGGTGTATCATGAGAATGGCAGTTTTCCCAGAGAGGAAAAAGGAGCTATGTGACCATAAATAACTTGGTGTTTCCCTAATCACAGCTCATCATTAGAAACATAAACCATTATCCCCAGTGGTTCTCCTTTATGTGCAGAAGTGTAGCAACTAGTATATTCTTTGCTTCCCAGTGCCCATAAGAATGAATAACAAGAAATGAGTAGTGGTGCATTTTATGCTTCCAAACAGGTCACACTGAACATTTTCTGGGTGAGCTCTGTTTAAGGCACTAAGAAAAATGTAACAGTTGGGTGTCTGTGGGCCTTTTAATAACAGAGTTGTAAGTGTTCCTTTGTGTTGTGACATCAGAGAGTCCTCCCAATTTGTCTTCCTTATTTTTTCCTTGAGCAGACATGGAGTGAAGCTTGGAGCCCCAATAGGAATAGGACATGATTCATAAGCTTGAGAAATTCACAGGAAACAGATGACTTGAAAAATAAACTTTGAGGCCGGGTATGGTGGTGCACACCTGTAATCCCAGCACTTGGGAGGCTGAGGCAGGAGGATCAGTGCGAGTTTGAGACCAGCCTGGGCTACAAAAGTGAGTGAGCTCAAGGCCAGCCTGAACTGCATAGTGACACCCTGCCTCAAAAAGAAAAAAAAAAAAAAAAAAGAAAAATAAACTTTGATGTTAGAATGTGACCAAATCTGTTATCCAGAAACACATGCCTAACAAGCAAGAAGCTTGTGACTCACTTTTGGCTGTGGAAGGCTTTCTGGAGGAGGTAACACCTGCCCTACCTACATCGTGAGGTAGCGCACATGAATGCATGCATGATGGGTTCTTAACGCTGCTGGGAGACTGCAGGTGAGTGTCTGTCAGATCAAGAAGAGAGAGAGAGTAGCTGTGGAAGATGTGGCCAGATCAGTGTCATAAAGGCTTTGTATGCTGAACTGAGGATTGGGAGACAGATTGGGTGGACTCTCTGATGTATATTTTATACACAATACAAAGGAACACTTACCACTCAGTTATTAAAAGGGCCACAGACAACACCCAAGTGTTACATTTTTTCTTAGTACCTTAAACAGAGGTGGCCCCTGGAGGACAAGAGTTGGGGCAGTGACCTGGGGAAAACCAGAAAGCACTGTGGAATAACATGGCAGTGAATCAGACAGAAGAACAATCTGGTGGTGGCAGTGTGGGACCTGGTGAAAAGCCACAAGAGTTGGAATTAAGCTGGTGGTGATGAGACACATGGAGGGACTGGAACACAGCAAGGTCCAGTGGGCACCTAGAGGAGCATAGGGAAGGTCCAGACAGTTCCCAGCCTTCAAGTTTTTATGACTAGGAGCTGGCATGGGATTTGCCCATCTTTTCTTTTCTTTTCTTCTTATTATTATTATTGTTATTATTATTATTATTATTATTATTATTATTATTACTTTGGTGGGGCCGGGGTTTGAACTCATGACCTTGCACTTGCCAGGCAGGCACTTGTGCCATGGAGCTATCTCCCCAGCCCCTGCCCACCTTTTCTGGAGGAGACTTTGCCATGGTTCTTGGGATGATGGAACAGATGTTTATAAGTGGAAAGGATAAGGTGCTGAGGAACCCACAGTGGTAAAGATATTAGGAGTAAACCAAAGTCACCAAAAGGTAAAAGCAAACCAAAAAACAATGTTAATGAAGCATGAACTCAGCTGTATAGTTGGCTCATTCTTGAAACTGTGTGATTCATCGCCTTGCAGAAGCATTTCTGCTTTATCTTTCACTCATCTTCTTGAAGTATTTTCAATAACTGTGCATTACTGGCCTTTCTTTCTTTATACTTTGCCTCCTTCTGAGTGATCACACATTTTAGCTTCTGGATTTCAACATCTTTCAAGTTACAACTTTAGTTTTTCAACTCTTCCATCTTTAACAACCTTGTGTTCATGAGCTGTACAGTTAGCCGCTCCATTATATCCTGTGAACTGTTCTCTTTTTTTCTTGATTAAGAATTTTATGAACATTATCTTTCAGCCTATTGAAGAAACCACCATCATTTGAGAAAGTCTGAGAACTTGATTCCTCAATCTTCTTACTAATATGATCTTGAGATTGGAAATCTTTCAGTGATACTGTAAGAGATTTATCTCTTGATGCCTCTTGTACCTTTCTATGTATGACCTTTGAGTGAGTTGAAGCATTTTCAGTGTCTTCATACTGCTTTTTGTGCTCTTCATATTCTGATTTGCTTGGCAATGATGTCTTCTGATCAGCTTCAAACATGCAGCTGTCAGCTGTTCCTCTGTCTCCACACTTGCCAGATTTTTTTTTCCCCCATGAATCCCTCTGCACTGGGTTTGACAATGCAAGGTGCTGTTAAGAATTACAGGTGTGTAAACCTCCTCTTCATATTTTCAGTACATTTCTTCATATGGAGTTGATCTTCCCTGAAGCCTTCTGACCAGCTTCAAGCTGAACACATTGCTTCCTGTGCCTGTCACGTTGTTGCCTGCCCACTGGGGACTTTCCTATGGTGTGGTGCTTCCCATTGGCACATCTTTTGTACTGGAATCTCTGTTTTCTCTACCTTGCACCTTACGCTTTCTAGGTTCCGTCCTTTGTTCCGCTGGAGCGCACCCTTTAGCAGCTTCCTGAAAGGGAAAGTAAGGAGGTACTGTTTTTTGTTTGTTTAACTCTAATGTCTGAAAATGGACTCTTCCCTCATACTTCTTGGTAGTTTGAGCACAGGCAGGAAATTCTTCTGATTCAGAAATCATTGTTCCACTGACTTTTGCTTTTTTTTTTTTTTTTTGGTCTTTTTGAGACAGGGTCTCGCTATGCAGTTGAGGTTGGTCCTGAGCTCACTTTTGTAGCCCAGGCTGTTCTCGAACTCACACCAATCTTCCTGCCTCAGCCTCCCGAGTGCTGAGATTACAAGTGTGAGCCACCACGCCCGGCTTGCTTTTGAGGCTTGATAACTCTGATGACATTGGTACTTTTCATTCTTTATTTGGAAACTTTTTATGAAATGAGGTTTTCTTTACCCCATCTGAAAGCCTGCCGAGTCTCCTCTTCTATGGTGATGTGTGATTCAGCTAAAATCTGTGGATATACATGTGCTATGTAGTTTACCTCATTAAGTGCTCCAAGGTATAAAAATACATATATACAAATCTGCAGGAAGTGTGAGAGATAGGAAAACAATATTGATGAGCATGTGATATTACACATATAAATTACACATATGAAGCTAGAAAAGGAAAAATTATCAATGCTAAGTGTATTGTTTAAGGAAGAATCAACTTGGAGCATATTTTTGAACCTTCCCTATGCATCCAACAAGCTGGTACCTCCCACATAGGCAGGCCCTGAGCGAATTTGATTTAGGGCGCCTACTTGCCATTAGCCACCAGGGGTCAGACTTTCACCATGCTGCCTTTAGTTCAATGCCTGTGATTTCTTCCTGCTTCCATGGAGTCAGTGGGAGATAATCAGAGCCCCTTTTCAGGGAGAAATCCTTAAAATATGTGTATCAATTCCCTGGAAAGTATACTTAGAGAAACTTGAGGATAGAACGTATAAATAGATACAATAAATCTTCCTTCAATGGCTGAATATATAGTTTTAGGTGATATTTATCAAAGTCCTGCTTCAGAGTGGCACATGGTAGAGACCATGTGAAAGGGAAGGCCTTCTCTCCATGGCTTGTTCTGATGCTAACTGGCTGTGAGACTCTGAGGAACACTCCCCTCTTTCTGAGAATCACTTTCCATACCTGTAAAATGAAGGTAAGAATATATATTGAAGACTTTGGGGAGAAGGCCATGATGAAATGTTAATAAGATAAGCATTAATTTTCCTTTTTTTTTTTTTTTTTTTTTTTTGAGACACGATCTCCCTCTATAATTCAGGCTGATCTTGAACTTGCTATATAGCCCAGATTAGCCTTGAACTCCTGGTGATTCTCCTGCTAGAATCATTGATTATAATGGGGTCTTTGACAGGCTTGATGGGACATACCTGTAATTCTACCACTCAGGAGGCTGAGGCAGGAGAACTGTGGTGAGTTTGAGTTTGGCCTGAACATGAAGAGTTCAAAGCCAGCCTAAGTGCACAGCAAGACTCTGTCTCTAAATAAATAATTTCAAAAAAAGATCCTATTAGTTCTACTAAAAGGTGAGTGCCTCTGGACAGAGGTCTAGGGAGGCACCACAACTAATGAATCAAGCACCAACTGTTAACAAGGATATGGAACATCGGCAACATTTGTGCATTGCTAGTAGAAATATAAATTACTACAAGCTTCTGGATATTATTTGGCAGCATCTACCTAAGGTATTTGGCAGACCAATAAGAGACTTCCCAAGGAACTAGTGATTCTAACACTGTTTAGGAAGTGACCAAATTTGGCTTTGTGTTAGGTTGAGGGTGCAACACATACTGTTTCTGTACACCCTCAATTAGTGTGTGTGTGTGTGTGTGTGTGTGTGTGTTGTTGTTTGTTTTGTTGAGGCAGGTTCTTACTACTAAGGGCTGGGATTACAGACAGGTTTGTGCCACCATGCCTGACTCTGAGATTCTGTTTTGAGGTGTGACCTGTATCTAAAATGTCAAGAGCTCCTGCCACTACAGTGAATCTAGCATGCTCCTCAAGTTGAAATTACTGCTGAGGCAATAGCTCAGCAGCCTAAGCGCCTTCCAGGCAAGCGCAAGGTTATGAGTTTGATTCCTAGTACCAAAAAAAGAGAATATCTTCTTTAAAAAAAAAAAAAAAAAAAGAAAAAAAAAAAAAAAAAAAGCCTCTCGTGGTGGTACATGCCTATAATCTCAGCACTTGGGAGGATGAGGCAGGAGGATCAGTGCAAGTTCAAGACCAGCCTGGGCTATAAAAGTGAGCTCAAGGCCAGCCTGAACTGCATAATGAGAACTTGTCTCAAAAAAGACCCCCCCCCAAAAAAAAGGAACCCATCAAGAAATAACAGAGCAACTTAAATTCATTACAGAGTTGTCCAAGACGGGGAGAGGAGCGAGTTTTCTGTATCTTCGCCTAACTCAGGAGTTCAACAGACGAGAAATCCACAAAACTCTTTATACTGAAAACTCAGCCAGGTTCGGAGGCTGGCCCAGAGTCCAGCCCTGTCGGTCTCCAGAGCCCTTTGAGGACGCCGGGTCTCGGCTCGTGCTCCTTGGCCAGCAGATAGCGCCGAGGACCAGGGCATCGCTGTTCACGGGGAGCAAATGAATCTAAAGGTTGGGGCCAGACCACGGTTAACCGGGCGGTTTCCATGGCGCCCAGGAAGAGCAAACTGTGGCGAAACAACTGCGCTGCCCCGCCGGCGCGCCGGAGAAGGCGGGGGGAATACTCCGTGGAAGGCGTGGGGGTGGGGAAGCGGGCGGGGCCGGGCCGGGCGGGGTGGTCACGTGCGCCCGAGGGGGCGAGGCCCCAGCCCGCCCGCAGAGAGCCTAGCCGGCAGAGCTGCGGTGAAACTTCTCTTCTGCCGAGAGAAGTTTTGCAGGACGGGACAACGCTTACTCCAGACAGGAACAGCTAGGAGCTGGCCGAGGCATCTGAGGGGACAGAGATCCTCGACGAAAAGGGACAGCAGGCACTTGTGGGTGCTCCGGTGGCTGCTTTGAAGTACCTTTGGATCTCAGTTTGCCCTGGGACGAAGTCTAGCTTGCGCTCGGCGCTTGGCGCTAACCCCTTTAGACTGCTGGAGAGCGCCCTGCCCTGTGCTGCTGCTGCTGTCTCCGAGTGGCTGTGGTCATGGTGAATGAGGGCCCCAGCCAGGAGGAGCGCGATGACACCCCAGCACAGAGCTACGACGCGGTCCAGGAGGACCTCAGCTTCTCGACCCACCCCAGCAACTCGTTGTACCCCAGTACCTTGGTCCAACCCAGTAAGTCCGGCCCGGAGGAGCTCAGCGTGATCAAGGTGAGCAGGTGGCGCTGGGCTGTGGTCCTGGTGTTCAGCTGCTACTCCATGTGCAACGCCTTCCAGTGGATCCAGTATGGCTCCATCAGTAACATCTTCATGAACTTCTACGGGGTCAGTTCCTTTGCTATAGACTGGCTGTCTATGTGCTACATGCTGACCTACATCGTGCTGCTCCTGCCCGTGGCTTGGCTGCTGGAGAAATATGGTCTTCGCACCATTGCTCTCATTGGTTCTGCGCTCAACTGCCTGGGGGCCTGGGTGAAACTGGGCAGCCTGAAGCCCCACCTCTTCCCGGTCACCATGCTGGGCCAGGTCATCTGCTCCATAGCTCAAGTCTTCATCCTGGGCATGCCCTCCCGCATTGCTTCCGTCTGGTTCGGAGCGAACGAAGTCTCAACAGCCTGCTCCCTAGCTGTCTTTGGAAATCAGGTAAGTCAAGGAGACTGTGGGTAGGCACTGAAAGGAGAGGATGCCCCACCCTGCACTGTTAGCTAGAAGCCAGCAGCTGGAACCTCCTGTGTGAGAGCTGTGCTACTGTGACCAATAGTGTGCTTGGACAATTGTGACTGTCAGTGACATTACAAGATAAAACAAGACCAAAAGCCCAGGGCCTTTTCTTCATCCGGAATGCATGCATCTAAAGCATGATCTGCTTTGATAGTCTCTCCCCAGATTTGTGTCTGTCCACCAGGTTGTACAGACTCTTCTACTGTCATTAGGTATGGTTAGCTGGACCAGTTGTCTTTCCTAGGATGCCATATTCCCAGTGCTGCATGGAATTGTAGGGCTCGGCCTGGTGGTGCTTGGCACCATTTTTACCTGCTTTTACACACAGGTGAAACCAGGACAGTAGGGATAATGGGTTGTGCCAAGCTCCTTCCCTGGGCTTTAGAGCCAAGTCCAACAGAATGAAATAGAAATCTGGCTCTGTATTTCTAAAAGGGCTTCTCATAATGTTTCTTTCCTTCTTCTTCTTTTTTTTTTTTTTTTTTTTTGAAGGAAAATTGAAAAGTTTTCCCACCTCAGTGTGGTTCTTAACCCAGAAAAGTAGATATATTCTGTTTGTTTTTTGGTACCAGGAATGGAACTCAGGGCCTTATATTTGCCATACAGATATCTGTGTCACCAAGCTATATCCCAGCCTGAAGATGAGCATATTCTCAGTCTAAGTGCTTTTCCCAAATGTCTGGAGCAAATACTTGTGGGGTCATCTTTAAAACAGAACTACTCTTTCAACTCGGCATACTTGGTTCTGCTGTGTGTTTAGCAAAATGGCCAGTAGCCCTTCTTTCTCATAGACCTATTTTCTCTGACCTGTTCATTTCATTTAGAAAGAGGAACTTTTCTTTGGAATTTCTTCAGTGGGTATAGAAAGTTTCCAGAACCTCTCTAAAAGCAAATTTCCATTCTGTTCCCTACTACAGAAGAAACTTGAGCCCCATTTCGTCCTGTTCATGAGTTCTGTCTAGTACTTGGTAATACCATAAAGAATCAATAAAACTAAACAGGGAGGCCATCTTTAGCACACAAAGAAGCAACAACAACAAAAATCTACCTTGTACCTAATGGGTTTGATATATATAATGGGACCAAGGTTCAAACTCACGACCTTGCACTTGCCAGGCAGGCACTTGTGCCATGGAGCTATCTTCCTGGCCCAACCTAATGGGTTTGAATGTTTTTAAAATTGATTAAGACCTGAAAGTGAAGCTAGGTGGATCTTTTGTTCAGGACAATGTAAGAACAGATACTGAGGATGATCCTTATCAATCCCCTACCCTTTCAGATGATGCTGCTGTCATGGCAGCATGCACCTATAATCTCAGCACTTGGTTTCATTTCATGGGGGCCTCTATAGGCGCATACCATTATGCCTGGCTTAATCCAGTGCTTGGGATACTGAGGCAGCAGGATTTTTATGACCAGGACAGCCTGATCTACAGAGTAAGTTCAAAGCCAACCTGAATGGCATATCAAGACCTTGCCTCAACAAACAAATAAAATGATGGTGTTACTGTGAAATTAGCATCTCCATTGCAAGGGGACTGGTGGGCTTGGTGCAATTGCATATTATTTCCATGGGAAGGTAAAAATGGGAGGGTTAAGGTCAACCCTCTAGAGAGTTAAATTATACTTCTAGAATAGGACTCATACAAAATCACTGTCATCTCAAACTTACTGTTTGGCAAGGACGGAATTGCTAACTGCATAAAACCCTCTCTGATGGCCTGGCACCACTGAGATAAGAATTTTGAGACTTCCTGTGCTTTTGTTATCCATACGGCACAAAATAGGGTTTGAGGTAGCAAGTACCTAAAGTACCTTCTTAGGCAAGCCTTAGGCAAATGCACAGGGACTGCAGTTCAATCTCCAGGCACCACATGCCACTCCAGCCCCAATCCCAGGGTGGGCTGAGCCAACCACATACACACACACACACACACACACACACACACACACAAATAACAGGTTTCCACACACCTCCTCCCACACTGTGAAGGAACTTAATGCTAAATTTAAAATCTCTTTAAATTTTAATAGGAAAATCCACTCCCCAACAAGGTTGAGAAATGCTAAGAATTCTGCATTTAAAAATAGCCTGTTTAAGGGCAGCCAGATAGCTCAGTGGATTAAAGTGCCTGCTTAGGCAGAGCAGAGTGGCCGGGTTTGATCCATGGTGTGCCATGCCGCTGGCCCTGCCCCTGAGGCACACTGATGTGGCACACTGAGACAGCAATTGAGACTGGGTGTGGTGCACACCTATAATCCCAGTGCTGAGGAGGCTGAAAACAGGAGGATCACTATGAGCCCAATCTGTGTAGTGAGACCCTGTAGACCCTGTCCTAAATACCTTTTTTTTTTTTTTTTTTTTTAAAGTAGCCTGGAGCCAGGCATGGTGGCACATGCCTGTAATCCCAGCACTCAGGAGGCTGAGGCTGGAGGATCAGTGCGAGTTCGAGACCAGCCTGGGCTCAAGGCCAGCTTGAACTGCATAGCGAGACCCTGTCTCAAAAAGACAAAATAATAATAATAATAAAATAAAGTAGCCTGGTTAGGGCCAGGGATGTAGCTCAGCAGGGTAAGCACAACCTGGCAAGCAAAAGTTTCTGAGATCAGTACCGGTACAAAACAAAAAAAGCCGGGCTGAGCTGAGCATGGCAGAACACACTGTAACCTCTGCACTAGGAAAGCTGAGGCAGGAGAATTAATGTGAGTCTGCGGCCATCTTAGGCTACGTAGTTTGTTTGTACTAGGAATCAAACTCAGTACCTTGGGCTTGCCAGGTAGGCACTGTGCCACTGAGCTATATCCCCAGATCCCTAGGCTACATAGTGAGCTCAAAGCCAGTTTGAACTATACAGTGATATTTCTGTCTCAAAAAAAAAGCCCTGTAGGGTAGCTTTGCATCATGGAGACTCCTATTTAGTTTGATTTATTAGGTTTAATCCTTTGCTAAAGGGCCAGGCAAATAGCTCAGCAGACTAAAGTGCCTGCTTAGGCAGAGTGTAGCAGTTGGGGTTCGATCCCCAGTATGCCGTGTTGGCCCTGGAGACTGGGCATGATGACGTGTGCCTGTAATCCCAGCACTTGGGAGGCTGAAAACAGGAGGACCACTACAAGCCCAATCTATATGGTGAAACCCTGTAGACCCTATATTAACATATTTTTTAAAATCCCCTGCTAAGTACAACACTGTGAAAAGCTAGTGCTTCCCCATGGAAGGGTGAATATGATTGTTTCTCTGTGTTTCAACCTTTTTCTGAGTCAACACTGCTGAATAGGGTGGTATTATATTAACAGAGCACCTAGAGCGTACCATCTTGCGAAAATTTCATTAAGCCATTTGAACAGACTGGGGACAGAACTCAAGGTCTTACGCTGAACTACATTTCAAATCCGTCTCTGTCTCTGTCTCTGATTGTCTCTCTGTTTCTGACTCTGTGTCTCTGACTCTCTCTCTCTCTCTCTCTCTCAACAAGTTCTCCCAGGAGCTAGGAATATAGCTCAGTGGCATAAATGCCTGCCTGGTAAGTGCAAGGTCCTGAGTTCAATCCCTAGTACCATTAAAAAAAAAAAAGTTCCCCCTAAATTGCTACATTGCACTGGCTGGGCTCAGACCTGGAGTCTTCCTGCCTCAGCTTCCCAGAGTGCTGAGATTACAGGCATATGCCACCGTTCTTGGTTTATATCTGGTATTTTGGAAACAATAGTGCTTGGCCACAGTGATTGATAACAAAAATGCGGTCAGTTTAAGAGGAAGCATGGCTGTGCAGATGTCTTGGTAGAAATACTTTTTTGTATTATGTGGAATTAGTCTCTTTAATGGCCTTGGGTTTTTCTTTTTTTTGTTGTTGTTTTCTGTTTTGTATTTTTTAGGAGGAGGCATTGGTGGTATAGTGGTGAGCATAGCTGCCTTCCAACCTGTATTATTTTAGGGAAGGGTCTACAAGGCGTTCAGGGTCTCACTACTAGATCGGACTCATGGTGATCCGCCTGTTTACAGCCTCCCAAGAACTGGGATTACAGGTGCGCATCGCCATGCCCAGTCTCATTCGCCATCTCAGTGCACCCTTCAGGCAGGGGTGGCACACCAGGCCTGAGGATCAAACGCTGGCCTTTGTGCTTGCTTGCAGGCACTTTAATCTGCTAAACTATTTGGCCAGCCCTTGAGTTACTTGGCCTGCCCTAGTCTTTGTGATAATACTAATCCTAGGCAATCGTGTATAAGAATCTCCCCTTCATAATCTCCTAGCCCTGTTTGCTTTTGTTGTTGTTAGGGTCACTAGGAACAACTCTAATTTTTTAAAAAATTTTTTTAACAACTCTAATTTTGATGCTGACTACTTGTATATTTCTTTCATAGCTCTAGTATAGAATTAATGATTCTGCTATACTCTATACATGCTCCAGCCTCTGCTTGTACAAAATCCACTATTCATTCACTTGTTCATTCATTCATTTAACAATTGTTGGCCAAGCATGTATCTTTGACCTGGAATCAAGTTAGGGCTATGAAGTTAATCTTAGTCTTCACAGAATTTCTCTACCAGATTACAAAATTGTACCAGGCACTGAGGTTTGGATTATCCCCAAAACAGCTCAATAATATACAGGATTTAATTCCAGTTTTCTTTTTGAGTATTTTTTAAACATTTTCTTTGCCAGATTGCTAAAGGACAAGATAGAAGGGGAAGAAAGTAATATCTATTAAACATCTATAATAATGCAAAAAGCCAGGCATGGTGGCACATGCCTGTAATCCCAGCACTTGGGAGGCTGAGGCAGGAGGATCAATGTGAGTTCGAGACCAGCCTAAGCTACAAAATTGAGTTCAAGGTCAGCCTGAACTGCATAGTGAGACTCTGTCTCAAAAAGACAATATATATATATATATATATATATATATATATATATATATATATCAAGATGTTTTCCCATTATTAAATATAATCCTTTTAATATCTCTGGAAGTTATGTAGAATTGCCCCATTATTACATGTAAGGGAATTTAGACCCAGTCAAATGAAATGATCTTATCCTGAGTCCTATAGCTACGGCAAAATAGAGATGTGAATCTAGTGCTATCTCCAAAGCCCATGTCAGTTAGGGAGTGTAAAGCAAATGTGTCAAAACTGGGGAAGAGTCCAGGAATGGAGCACAGTAGTAGAGTGATTGCTGAGTGCATTCCAGAGTTGATCAATAAATAAGACTGGGCATGGTGGTGCATACCTCAGGAAGGCTACGGCAAGCCCCAGAAGTTCAAGGCCAACCTGAGCCACGACAGTGAACTACATAGTCAGATTGTCTCCAGGATAAGTAAATAGGGGTTCTCAGGTTCTAATCTTGACTCTTGATTTCTAGCAGTCTGTTCCCCTTGCCTGGAGGCCTAGGCTTTGTCTTTACTTTTGCAGTTCCTGCTGGAAGACTGATCCTGCCCTTTGTAACCTAGCACAGGGACTCTACATAGTGAAGAAGACAGGGCTTGCATCTCTGGGAAGAAGCCAGTTATCAGGATTTATTGGGGCCAAGCGGATAGGCCACCACAAATATTATACTTGATCTTAACCGAAAGGCAGAGAAGTGATTCAGAGCTACAACAGAAGCCCTTCCTTTTGCTGGGTGAACTTCCACCAGTTGTTCCCAAGTGGTAACAGCTTGGCAGTTTTTAGCAACACTTGCAGCATTATTTCAAGGGAAAATGATCTGCATGGGTTTTTGAGTGACATGCACAAATTGTTACCACACAAGAGTTGCAAGGGAGCTCACAAGCGTTATAGTGAGATCTGAGTGTCCTGAACAAGATACATGCAGGAGGTAGGAAAGACCTTTAAGGTCAGCCTCAGTTCTTAGAGTGGGGCTGGGGGGGAAGACTTCTCAATGGACTCTTCTGTAGCTTACAGTACAGTGCTATCCAGAAATAAAGCAGAAGAGAACCAATTTGCATTTGGAGCTAATATATATATACATATATTTATTTATTTTTTCTGGTACCAGGGATTGAACTCAGGACCTTGTGCTTGCCAGGCAAGCACTTTTTCCATTGAGCTATCGCCCTGGCCCCTTGGAGCTAAAGAATATACAGAAATCTCATAAAGAACATATAGAACTAGTCCTGGGGAAGTCTCCACTGGCAGTCTAAAGTAACTCCAGCCAATAGAAATACAGTGCCAGCCACACATGTAAGCCAGTAATACATAACTGAATTTTCTTTTCTACACAGCTCAGATTCGTAGTGATTCACTTGTTTTTGCTTCCCCAGCACAGGGATTGCCGCTGTGCACCACCACACCAAGACTCTGTGGCCAGCTCAGTGTGCCTAGGGGGCAGGGCCAGCAGGGCATGTGGTGCCAGGGATCAAATGCCGGTCCCTGTGCTTGCCTAAGCTTGCCTAAGCAGGCACTTTAGTCCACTCAGCTATCTCACTGGCCCATAAATGAATTTTCTAGTAGCCAGATTAAAACTGTAAATATTAAAATAAGATCAAGCTAGAGCCACTAGGCAGAGCACAGCGGCTGGGGTTCCATCCCCGGCATGCCTTGCCGGCCCTGTTCCCAGGACTTGCTGAGACTGTGATTGAGACTGGGCGTGGTAGTGCACACCTATGATCCCAGCTCTTGGGAGACTGAACACAGGTGGATCACCAACAGTCCAACCTATGTAGTGAGACCCTGTAGACTCTGTACTAAATACAAAAACAAAACAAAACAAAACAAAAAAGATCAAGGATGTAGTGACATAGAGATAAGATCAAAGGCCAGTTGGTGTCCCTAGACATGGTAAGACATGGAGGGAGCCGGGGGAGGGCTGCTTTCTGCTGCTCGGGAGTCCCGGAAAGCTGGGGCTTGGAGCTGCAGGTAGCAGCTCCTCCTGCAGGTGCCCTTGAACTATGGACAGAGCCCAGGGAGGGCTGCCTTCCGTTGCTTGGGAGTCCCACAAAGCTGGGGCTTAAGCTTGTGGATGGTGACTCTTCCTGTGAGTGCCCTGTTCTTTGTTTGCTATGTGACACCAATGGTTTCCTCCTCCCCTGCTTGAAGTGTTATCAGCTAGCATTTGTGAGAGCTCAGTGGTCTGGAATATGAAAAGAGATGGTTCTTTGTATTCTATATCTATTAAAGTAGTGATGTATGGGGCTGGGGAGATAGCTCCGTGGCACAAGTGCCTGCCTGGCAAGTGCAAGGTCATGAGTTTGAACCTCAGTCCCACCAAAAAAAAAAAAAAAAGTAGTGATGTATATTCCTTAGCTGGTTTATTTTAAAATGCTAAATAAAAAGAAGATTCTTCTGAGACTCTGGGCTCACTGGAAGAGAAATTTCAGTGAGTCCTCTGAAGCTACATTCATCAGGTCTTCTTGTTGTTTCTTTTGGCACTGACATGTATCATACAACAAAAGGAAATTTGTTTTAGTAATACATTTTATTTAACCCAGCATGCCCAAAATATTCTTTCAACATGTTATCAGTGTAATAAAGGACATTATCTTGCAAGCTCACAATATAACATTGCTCCATCTTTGGGAATTGATGGACCAACATTTCCTGTTTAGCAAGGTGTGGGCAGTGCTCCGTAGCCAGGTGGACATGCAGGTCTAGAACAAGGGCGGTGACTCAGTAGAGGCAGGCAGTTTCTGAAAGATAAGGATGGGCTACAGGGAAAGACTGATGAAAAGGCAGGCTGATCAAGTGGTATCACTCCGAGATGCTCAGAGATTCTGAGGCTGACTCAGGAGCCAGAGCTCTGGTAGCCCTGGTCAGCCTCATCTTGTAACATCCTAACCACTTGCATTCCTTGAAGTTCAGGCTTATCCTTGGTGGCTTTGAGTGCCAGAGGCCTTTCAAGGTCCTGGTGAAATTTGCAGGGGAAAGGCAGATCTTTTTAAAATTGTATCCATTAGTGTTAATGTCATAGGACCTCAAGTGCCAGCCCTTTGACTACTTTCTGACCACCTATGATGCACTGGAAAGGGAACAGGAAAGGGCCGGGAGACCCAGCAGAGCTGGTAATGATCCAAATGGAGTACGCCCAGGACCATCTTCTCCAATGTTCTGGGAGACCCATCCAGGTCATAGAAGCAGTGCGCTGGGATTAGGAAACATGATAGGAGCATTATGTGGTCCAGGGAATGGGAGAGTATGTGTGTCAGGTCTAAAGGCAGCAGCACTTTGCCTCCTACCAGTTAATACACAAAACACGACCCAGAGCTGTTAGACCTTGTGAGCAGATGCAAATGAGCTCAGAGGCTTGAAATTCTTGAGAGAAACCTAGTCTAGCACTGTGAAAGTGGCTGATGATTCCCCTCACCCACAGAGCACAGAGAAAACACCAACATCTGGACCCGCACATTGGCTTCCCAAATCAACCTTCTAGGGTGTGTTTTCAACTGAATACCAGGGAAGGCTAGTTGACTGGCACTTGGTTTGACACCACCAAGAGTGAGCGTGAGCATCCATGTGAAGGCACCACATGGCTTGAAACCATGTATTGGTTAGGGCCATTGTCCAGGCAGAAGCAGGAACCCTGGGCCACTCACTTCCTTCAGACAGAAGGGAGAGGTGTAAAGATACCCTGTTTGAAGCCGGGCATGGTGGCTCATGCCTGTAATCCCAGCACTTGGGAGGCTGAGGCAGGAGGATCAATGCAAGTTTGAGACCAGCCTAGGCTACAAAAGTGAGCTCAAGGCCAGCCTGAACTGCATAGTGATACACTGTCTCAAAAAGACAAAAAAAAAAGATGCCTTGTTCGAGAAATAAGACTCATTCAGAAAAATGGAAAGACATTCCTTGCTTATGGATACAGATTCAGTGCAGTTGCAATTAAAATGCCATCAGTGTACCTCAAAGATCTGGAGAAAACATACGTAAAATTCATCGGGAGCCAGAAGAGAGCTAGAATAGCAAAAGCAATTCTGGACAAAAAAGAAAGGCAGGAGGCATCACAATCCCTGACCTGAAATAATGCTGCAAAGCTACTGTGATAAAATTAGCATGGTACTGGCAAAAGAAAGAAAGAAAGAAAGAAAGAAAGAAAGAAAGAAAGAAAGAAAGAAAGAAAGAAAGAAAGAAAGAAAGGAAGGGAGGAAGAAAGAAAGAAAAGAAAGGAAGGAAGCAGAAAGAAAGAGAAAAGGAAAGGAAAGAAGAAAGAAAACCCTTCCTGAGGAGGGGCCATGGGGGAAAAGGAACCCTTCTCCACTGATGGTGGGAGTACAGACTGGTACAACCACCATAGAAATGAGTGTTGCTCGGATAAGCTCACAGGATCCTCAGGTACCTGGGCGGACCAGGCAGGGCAGAGTTGACACAGTTTTTTGTGCGTTTGTTCTGCTGACCTGGAGACATCTTCACATCTTAGTCTTTGATATGCAAGCAAAACTATTTTCTTTGTATTTACAAAAAGACTAGGATTGAAGGTCCCATTCTACCTAGTTATTCCTTTCCTGGCTACTTTTCCAGAAGAACTAAAAACATCATACCACAGCAATATATATGTACCCATGTTTGTAGCAGCCCAATTTGTTATAGCTAAATCTTGGAAAAAATCTAATTACCCATCAACTGAGGAATGGATAAAAAAAATGTGCTATTTTTATGCAATAGAGTACTACTCAGCTATAAAAAAGGATAAACTTAAGGTTTTTTGTAGGCAAATAGATGCAACTAGAAACCATACTCATAAGTGAAATAAATCTGACCGGCATGTGTAAACGGCATATTGTCTCCCTAGTGTAAGAACCTAAAGGAGTACATAAAATCTGAAAGGTAGAATAGATACTGTGAAAGGGAAAGAAACTATTCCACATGAAGGACAAACTGGGATGAGAGAATGGAAAAAAGAAACAATGAAGAGAAAGAAATATACGCATATGTACACAGGATAGCTTGGGTAATTGTACTGCTGATTTAGTTGGTATGTTGAAAGAAGTTAATGCTTGAATATTTTTTCCTTTATATTTAAAAAAATTTTGACCAACTTTGCATGCTTATATCTGGTAATCTAAACAACTAATTTGAAGACAACGATATGCAATATAACAACCATTGTTGAATTCCTATTGGTTTGCTTAGTGAAATTCTGAATAATTTCTAATGTTTTGTTTTACTAGTTTTTATTCTCTTTTTAAAAAATTAAAAAGAAAAAAGAAGATTCAGCCTCTGGATAGTGATAACAGGGGTTGGCAAGATGCCCAGCAGACTAAGTGCCTGCTTAGGCAAGCATAGGCCAGCATAAGAACTGGGGTTTAGGGGGCTGGGGAGATAGCTCAGGGGCACAAGTGCCTGTCTGGCAAGTGCAAGGTCCTGAGTTCAATCCCTAGTTCTGCAAAAAAAAAAAAAAAAAAAGTTATATGATTTTAGCCAGACGTGGTAGCACACGCCTGTAATCCCAGCACTCAGGAGGCTGAGGCGGGAGGATTGGTGAGAGTTTGAGACCAGCCTGGGCTACAAAACTGAGCTCAAGGCCAGCCTGAACTGTACAGCGAGACCCTGTCTCAAAAAGACAAAA
>PVJA010034239.1:5400-22772 GCA_004027025.1 Myocastor coypus | reverse complement strand
TGGTTGGCTGCCTCTGCCACCATTTTGCTGCTGTTCTGCCGCCTTGAACTGGATGCTCTCCGCCCTGCTCCACTCAGCCTTGGGCCAACTGAATATGGACTGAAACCTCCACAAACTGTGAGCTAAATAAACCTTTCCTTCCTTCATTTTGAGTGTTGGGTATTTGTCCCGGCAACGAGCAAAAAAGTAACTAATACAGCCACCCTGCCCAGTTTCAGGGCTGGCATGGCGTACCCAGCATGTCCAGTATGGCATGCAGTACTGGGGTAGAACTTGGATCCTTGCACTTGCCAGGCAGGTGTTTGGGCCACTGAGCTATCTCCCCAGTCCTTGCTGGAGCATTCTTACAGTCTCAGTTGCTTGGACTGCCCAGGCAGTAGAATCACAAGTTTGGGGTCAGACTGGTCAAGTTAGCAAAATAAAAAGATTTAGAAAGAGATGTGTAACTCAGTGGTAGAACATTTGCCTACTCTGTGAGTCCTTGCATTAATCTGTAGTACTGAAGTGCACCCATCCATCCATCTATCCATCCATCCATCCATCCATCCATCCACCCATCCTTCAATTCCCTTGCCTTCTCTTCATTTACCATAGTCTTCTGGAAAATTCTTCACAGGGGTGAATGCTATGCTTTGAGTTCAGGGTAAAAAATGTAAATAGCCAACATTGCCTAGGAATCCCACCTACTAGGAAGCTTGCCTTTCTGTTCAAAATGATTACTTTCTAGTTCTTTCTCTACAAAGCTCCACATCTTACCTTCCATAGCTCCCCATCCCACATCACTGATGACTTCACTTTATCAGGCAATGTGAAAGGCAAAGCCATTGGAAAGAACTCACTCGTCCTCACCTCAGCAAGTCTATATCCCCGTCAGCATTGCGCCTGCTTCCCTTCCTCCCAAGTGTCCAGGCTTTCCAAATCCCTGCTCTTCCTTTTGCTGTAGGTCCTGACATCTCCTTGCTGATTAAATTCAATGGACCTTGGGGGCTGATGAGATGGCTCAGTGGTCTAAAGCATCTCCTTAAGCAAGCTTAGGCAACCACAAGGACCATGGTTCAATCCCCAGCACCACATGCTGTGCTAGCCCCTCCTCCAGAGCAGGCTGAGCCGGCCATAACATAAAAAAATAATAATAAAATAAAAAAAAAATTCAATGGACCTTTTCATGTCTCAACTAATTTGAGGTTGAGGGTCATCGACCCAGAGGATGGCCCACCATCTCCCTTCGAAACTCCCTTTCTTTTCTAGCCTTTAAAGCTCTACACCCTCCTGTTTTCCCTTTCACATCACTGGAGGTCCCATCTCGGTCTCCCTCATGAATTTTTTCTTCTGTGTTGTATGGCAAGATGTAGCTCCTGCCTGGATGTCCATAATTCATCTTGTAGACACATAATTCATCTTGTAGGTTTGAAATTTAAGTATCATTTCCTTAGAGGACAAAGCGGGCCAGACCAGTTCAGGTTCCTGAGTTATGTTCTCATTACACACTGTATTTTTCATAGCATATATTACATATGACAGGAAATTGCTTTGTAATTACTTGTTCAATGTTCGTATCCTCTTCTGGGTTGTCTGGGTTGACTACGTTATTTATTGAGCTGACTACAAAGCTGTGAATGTACCAGATGCCCCATAAATATTAGGAGGGTGAGTGCATTCTTATGTAAATGACTGAAAGCGCCCAACAAACATTCTCTTTCCCTTCATTTCATATTGAAAGGAGCTTGGACATCCTGGGGTTGTGGAGTCAAAGGGCATCATCATTTCTACAGAAGAAAGGCAGTTTTGTGGTGGGACAGATGTTAGCAGATGTTTAAAATTACTTAGGGACATATCCATGGAAACCTCTAGGCAGATGAATATATAGACATGGATCTCAAAAAGGTCAGAGTTAAGGATATAGATCTTCAAACTGTAAATATTTATTTTGAAGGATATATATATATATATATATATATATATATTATGGCTGGTTCAGCCTGCCCTGCTCTGGGATGGGGCTGGCTCAGCATGTGGTGCTGGGGATTGAACTGCAGTGTCTAAGGTTGCCTAAGCTTGCCTAAGCAGGCACTTGAGACCACTGAGCCATCTTGCCGCTCTCTGAAGTATTTTTAAAGAAGATATCGTGCATATCTTAAAACAGAGGGAAAGCAGAAGTGAGTCTCAGAGGTCTAATGCCAAGATACTACTGAACAGCATGTTTGGCACAAATTAAAATTATGTAAACTCTAACCTGGTTGTAGAGGCCTGAAAGAGTCACAGTAGAAGGCCTGGCATGGTGGCACACTCTTGTAACTCCAGCACTTGGGAAGCTGAGGCAAAAGGACTATTGTAAGTTCGAGATCAGCCTGGGCTACAAAGTGAGCTCAAGGTCAGGCTGAACTGCATAGTGAGTGTAAGAGTCACAATAGAAATGAACACAAATGGAATTATATGCTATCTCTTACTTTTTGACAATAAATCCTGATTCCAGACTTAAAAATCTTTTCCTAGATACTTGGAAAAAGGCCCACTCAAAAATAGTATCCTACCAAAGCTGTGGAACATTTGAGGTTATGGTACTTTTGAAGGCAAGGGAAGCTAATTACAGTCTTCAGCTCTAGATGGGACCAGAAAGTGTTCAGATGCACACAAAGGCCAGGGCTCCCTAGGAAGCTGTGTCACACTGAGCTTCCACCCTACCCTGGAGAAGATCCCGTATCTCACATCTCAGAATTGTAGGAACTTAGAATTCTTTAGGTCTTATGTGCTGTATCAAAAGTGCTGCTATTGCTGCGTTTTTAGTAAATGTGCCTAATATTAAACTTTGTAGATACAAAATTCCAGTCTTCTTTATTACTCTGCTAATTTATAGAGCTATTCCTTATAGGAGTGAGACAGGTCCTTGCTTGTAGCAAGAACAAGGGGCCAGGACCTAGAAAGAGCCCTGTGAACAGTATAGATGGACAGTGCCACTGCCCCCGATGCATTGGTGGGCACAGTGAGTGTATTGTGGACACACCGAAGTTGGCCCCAGGAATAGCACTGCTTAACTCATTAGCTGTTGAGCAGTAAGCTGTCTGTGTGTAACTGTATACATAGCTATGCCAACACCTTCTTGAAATCTTCCTAAACTACTATATAATTTCTTAAAACTCTCTGCCTGAGAAATTTTCTGGAATCCATTTGTTTATGCTTGAAGCAAAGCTATGTGGGTCATAACACCAAATTAGATTAAATTCAGTGATAGTTGCTATATATAATTATCCCCCAAAGACTTTTATTAAAGCATGGGTGCATTTTTGAAGAGTTACAATGGCGTAGTTGATTTAACGATGCATATGACAGCGTTATGTGCTTATTTTGTGAGGTTGAGGTCAATCCCAAAGCCTCACACGTGCCAGGCAAGAGCTCTGACATGGAGCTACATCCTCAGCCTCTGCATGTGTTATTATTGTCACTAGAAACAGTGACTGAACTGAGGGCTTTGCACTGAGCGGCATCCTTAGCCTTACTTTTTTTTTTTTTTTTTTTGACACAGGCTCTTGCTAAGTTGCTAAATTGCCCAAGCTAGATTAAACTTGCAGTCTTCTTGCCTCAGCCTCCCAGAGTCTAGTATTATTAGGTGTGTGCTATCACACGGCTGTAGGTGTTACTTTTTGTATTTATTTTTAGATTAAAGAAACTCCATATTAATAAATTGTAAATCAAAGACTAAAGCATGTATTTCTTCAGGGATATCCTCATTTTAAGAATATCTTTTAAAATGTGTATCATTACATCATTTCAGTATAAAATAACTATGTACATAAGAAGCCAAGAACTAGATAACTTTCCTCCTCCTTTTCAGTGGACAGTCCCTTTTGCTAATGAGAAAGTTAACTTTGAAGTAACCAGCTTCTTCAGAACAGCAACGAGCATTGCTGTCGCCCCATTGCTTGTTGAGTTGAGACCTTTAGCGAGATCTCATTTATTATTTTTTTTTATTTATTTTATTTTATTTTTTTTATTTTTTTTTGAGATCTCATTTAAAAGCTCACCCACAGAACGAGAGTGGCAAGGCACTGTGTGCACAGACAGGGGACAGTGGCAGCCGTGACACTTTCCCAGGAGAGATACTTATTTCTGCACTTGAGCCCTGACAGGGAAGACAGTGGCCTCTGAGACTGCTGACATGTCTTCACATGTTCAGCTGAACTCATATTTATTTTGCTTAGAAAATACAGTTGTTGGGGCCCGGCGGGATAGCTCAGTCGTCTAAAGCACCTGCTTGGGGAAGCTTGGGTGGCTTCAGGGACTGCAGTTCGATCCCTGGCACCACATGCTGCACCAGCCCGGCCCTCGGGGTGGCTGAGCCGGCCGAAAAAAATGAGTGTATAAACAAACAAAGGTTCTGAAACAAGAACAAAAATTTAAAAAAAAAATTCTTTAAAAAAAATAATAAAAGAAAATACAGTTGTTGGGGCCTGGGAGATGACTCAGTGGGATAAGTGCTTGCCTGGCAAGAGCAATGCCCTGCATTCCATCCCTGGTACCACCAAAAATAAGTAAGTAAGTAAGTAAGTAAATAAATAAATAAATAAATAAAAATAAAGAAAGGAAATACAGCCGCAAGTGGTCAACAAAAAGATTCTACTTTTTATTGTTCAGTCCTGTGCTAACAGAGAACACTTTCTCAACACAACCTCTATTAGCTGTTTTTTTTTCTCCACTCATTTGTCCTTTATTTCCTTTTCTGTATCACAAATAAAGCACCTACTGTTGAATTTCTAGAATAGCCTTTTTAGGCGTACTGTTTGAGGGAAAACTCTACATATAATCAACTCTTTTCTGAGGCAATTGTGTATTTTCTGTTTGCTGGGGTATTTCTGAAAAATACAGTAAGCGTTTAATTTAAAACAAATTTAGTATAGTCAAAGACGTCATGCCCTTGATCTCCTCATGACCGCTCTCTCTGCTTGCCCTTATGCCATCATTCTGTTTTTTCAGAACGCTGTAAATGTAAGCCTATCAGAGCTACACAGAAGATCTATTTCCGGAACAATTATAACTACGGTAAGCACACCCGCGTGAAGAACGGTGGGTGCGTGTGTATAGCTGTGTGCGTGCGCATGCCTGCATGTATGTAAATGAGTGTAGCAGTTTATTGATATGGTTTAAGCTAGATGTGGCAGTACATACCTGTGATCCCAGTACTGTGGAAGGTGGAGGCAGGAGGATTGTAAGTTCAAGCCCAGCCTGGGTGAGACCCTCAAAACAGAAAGTAAAGTAAAGGGCTGGAGATGTAACACAGTGTAAAAGCCATGGAGTCAATTCCCAGTAACAGCAAAGAACATATTTTAAGAGCATCATTTCCCTGCTTCTGTAAATGAAAATGGTTCACACATGGAGGTTTGGTTCCTACTGCCCTGCAATACACGGAGGGGAGTTTCAACTCAGATGGGCCTTTCTGTACCTGGTGGCTGAGGAGGACCACGTTCACCTTGACAGCTGTTCAGTGACATCCACAGATGTGTGAGGTTGCTCAAGGGGCCAGGTTCAGTTTCCTTGGTTCTGTCCAGTCCACCTAGCTTGAGGAGTCTATGGATGGGTTTGTGGAGTAACTCTTCATAGAAGTTGTTGGTATTCGGCCAAGGAGATGTCTTATTATGTGGCTCAGCCCAGTGATCTGACTTTCTGATAAACACCATCTTAATCAAAAGACCAGGGATAGGGGCTGGGGACATAGCTCCATGCACAAGTGCCTGCCCAGCAAGTGCAAGGTTGTGAGTTCAAACCCTGGTCCTGCAACAAAAAAAAAAAAAAAAAAAAAAAAAAAAAAAAAAAAAAAAAAAAAAAAAAAAAAAAAAAAAAAAAAAAAAAAAAAAAAAAAAAAAAAAAAAAAAAAAAAAAAAAAAAAAAAAAAAAAAAAAAAAAGAAAAGAAAAGAAAAGAAAACGAAAAAAAGAAAGATGAGGGTTGGAAAGCCTGTGCTGGAAAGCCTGTGCTGGGTGGTGCTGGGTGTCCTCATACATCGGCATGCCTGATTTTGTCAGCCTCCCATGAGCTGTATTATCATGAATTTATCAGTGATTATTGAACATAGGTTATCCCTTCTTTAATTTTACATAATGTGCTTTGAGGTACAAGTGCATTTCTGAGTTATAAATCAATTATCATTTTAGAAGGGACAATTATTAATTTTTCAGTTGATAAACTATGGAATTAGTTGATGTTTACTGTATTCTAGATATTTGATTGAGAGGTTTTCATTTGCTGTGTTTCATGGGCATGTTTTTGATTTATTTTCCCAGTAGTACAAATAGAATATCTCTGATCTGGTATGGTTGGGACCAGAAGTATTTTGGATTTCAGATTTTGGAAATGTACATATATGTAATGAGATATCTTGGGTTTGGGTCCCAGATTAAGAGACAGAATATACTTACATTTCATACAGACCATATACATATTACCCAAAGGTAATTTCATATAGCAGTTGTGGAGCTCCTGCGTTTTGGCTATGATCTAGCACGGAAGCCAGGTAGGAAATTTTCTACCTCTAGTATTACACCAATGTTCCAAAAGGCTCTGATGCTAGCTTTTTGGATCAGTACTGCACACCCTGTGTCTGTGAGGCCAGTAAGTCATGTGGCTTTGTCAAAGACCCCTGATGCTGAGAGTATCAGGGAGCATGACAGTCAGATGGGCTTTGAAGGTGAAGTTTACCATTAGACTGAATATTTTATTGTGTGTATGTAGCTTGTTTCAGGAGACAAAGGGCACCCCGAGCAGATTTATTTCTACTTCTACACTGTTAGGAACTGGAAAGAGAAAAATGAGTAAGACTCTTAACAGTTATCTTTGCTATCTTTGGAAAAATTGTGTGCAGTTGCCTTTTTTTTTTTTTTTTACTGTACTTTTTGGTTGAATTGTTTTTTAGGGGAGGTTTATTTTTTGGTTTTGGTGCCAAGGACTGAAGCCAGGGTTTCCAGTTTGCTAGGCAAATGTTCTACTGCTGAGCTAAGTCCCCAAGCCCTGGAAATATTGTGTATTTAAAAACAAAGCAGAGAATTTTGGTGTAATTAAATCTCTTTAAAACAATTGCTGCTCATTTCCTGAGCATTTTTTTTTTTTTTTTGAGACAGGGTCTCACTATGCAGTTTGGGCTGGGCTTTGTGCTAACTTTTGTAGCCTCCAGGCTGGTCTCAAAACTACCAGAGATGGGCCCGGCAGGATGGCTCACTGGTCTAAAGCGCCTGCTTTGGAAAGCTCAGGCGGCTGGAGGGACCTTGGTTCGATCCCTGGCACCACATGCTGCGCCAGCCCTACCCTCAGGGCAGGCTGAGCTGGCCATAAAAATAAATAAATAAACAAACAAAAGTTCTGAAGCAAGAAAAAAAAATAAATTTATTAAAAAAAAAAAAAAAATACCAGAGATTCTCCTGCCTTGACCTCCCCAGTGCTGGGAGTACAGGTGTGTACCACTAGGCAGTGCCTCTGTGCATCTGGGATGGAGACCCCACGCCATGTGGGGTTGGGGATCAAACGGGGGTCCTTGTGCTTGCCAGGTAGGTACTTATGCCTCTGAGCTGTCTCTGTAGCCCTCCAAAACTTTTTCTCAGTGGGGTTTTTATTTGTTTTGCTTGCTACGCATTTTAAGAGGGACCCAGCCTCACCTAGAGAGCAACTGACCTGCTTTCCAAGTTGGAAAAGTTATGCATACTGAGGGATTCAGATGCCTGGCTGCTCATAAGGCGTCTTCCTTAGGCAAACTGATGTAAAAAAAAAAAAAAAAAAAAAAACCTCAGGGAAAAGGAAGAGATTAATTTCAGGAGATTAGGATTTTCAGATTGAAAGATGCTATATGAACTTTTAAATATAGTTATAATAAATGCTCAAACAGTTTTGTCAAAGAAATTTAGTCATTTGTATTTTTTTTTAGTCATTTGTATTTATTTTACTTACTATTAGTTTTTTACTTTATTTACCCTATTTAATGTTGGTTGGTGCTGCTATTTATTTATTTATTTATTTATTTATTTATTTATTTATTTGGGACTGGGGATTGAACTCAGGCCCTTGCACTTGCCAGGCAAGCACTTATTCTACTGAGCTATCTCCCCAGCTCCAAATTTATTTATTTATTTTTGCAGAACTGGGGATTGAGTGCTGCTATTTTTGTTAAAAGTTAAAGTGGTAATGGTTTCAGAGCTTGTTGACACGTGCCTATAATCCCAGTACTTGGGAGGCAGAAGCAGGAGGATTGCTGTGAGTTTGAGACCAGCTTGGACTACTATGTGAGTTTAAGGCGAGCCTGAACTACAGAGTGAGACCAGGTCTTGAAAGACAGACAGACAGACAGACAGACAGACAGACAGACTGGCAGACAGACAGAAAGAAAGAAGGAATAAGTCAAGTCACTGGAAAGAGAAGATCTTAGAGAAAATAGCTGAGTTCATATTGTGAAATAAAATGAGAAAGGAAGATATAGCCAACTACTAAGCAGTTTCTTATCACGTAAGGACTGTCATATATTTGGGACTTAAAATTCTTCAGGCAAGGCAGGCACTTGAATAACAGAGCAAAAGGAAAACCTCTGAAGAGGAAATAACATTTTAACTTAGAAAATACCTTGAGTTTTATGTTATGGATTTGCTTGTATAGATCCAAGTGGGGCTGAAGTGATTGAAGACTTCAGATGAAACCTCTGCCTCATGCAGATTCAGTTAGAAACTAGAATTTTTTTTTTTAATTTTATTTATTTATTTTTCTTGTTTCAGAACCTTTGCTTGTTTATTCACTCATTTTTATGGCCGGCTCAGCCCGTCCCGAGGGCAGGGTTGACGCAGCATGTGGTGCCGGGGATTGAACTGCGGTCCTTGAGGCCGCCCAAGCTTTCCCAAGCAGACGCTTTAGACCGCTGAGCCATCCCGCCGGGCCCCAGAAACTAGAATTTTAATGAGGTTACTTGAATAGTAAAGTAAGTCTTGTAGAGAGATATTTATTTTGGAGTGAGTACATGTGCTAAAAATTTCTAATAAAAATAGTAGACACATTGGATAAATAAATCATTAGTCTGAGAACATTTACGCAGTTCACTAATCTCTAGTAGTTGATGGATGCTGTGAGGGACAGTCATTTAAGCCAGGACACAAAAAAATGTCTGCCAGGCAGGGTCAAGAATTTATCATTTGATTCTCCCAAATGACGGTTCAGAATACGCATTCTTATCTCCTATGAAAATACAGAATGGAGAGAATGTCAATAGGAAAGGACTCCACTTGGAAAGCTGAACAGGCGGGGCAGCCAGGCAGTTGCTTTTTGTGTGCTACAACTTCTCATACTTCATGCAACTGGCTTTGTAAAGATTAAACTACCAGGAAGGCAAAAATAAGCTTTCATCGTAAAGATTTAAAAATGAATCAGTAATTTAATTTTTGTCCTGGGCATGTCTCACCGGTGGAATATTAAGTTTCTGTGATGGCATTGAAACAAACGATGGTGGCTGGCGAGAGAGCTCAGGGGTCTAAAGCACCTGCTTAAGCAAGTTTAGGCAGGTACAGGGACTAGGCTTCTTTCCCCGGCACCACATGCTGTGCCAGCCCTGCCCTTAGGGCAGGCTAAGTTGGCCAAAAATAAAAAAGACAGAAAAAAAAAAAAAAAAAAAAAAAAACAATAGACACTTGATTTACCACTTTCATAGACTGCTTTTTCTTTTTAAGAATTATTTATTTATTTATTTATTTTCTTGTTTCAGAACTTTTGTTTGTTTATTTAGTTTTATGGCCGGCTCAGCCTGCCTTGAGGGCAGGGCTAGCGCAGCATGTGGTGCCAGGGATCGAACCATGGTTCCTGAAGCTGCCCAAGCTTTCCTAAGCAGACGCTTTAGACCACTGAGCCATCCTGCCAGGCCCCGATTGCTTTTTGTTTTTCTTTCAGTCCCAGGGATGAAGCCTAGGACCTTGCACTTGCCAGATGGGTGCTTACACTGCTGAGCTAAATCCCCACCCCCTAGACTTCTAGACTACTTTTTCCAATAACTTTGTAATCTCAAACTCCTAAAAATTATGGAGAAGTCTGCAGACAAAGTGATCTGCAGATTCATTCATAAGTTATACATACATATATATATATATACACACAAAAATATATACAGATATGCAAATATATAGAGACACACAAACTAGAAAGCATTAAGAGGGAAAATTGGTGGTTCAGTTTTATTTTTATTTTTTAATATATTTTTAGGGAAGGGTCTACAGGGTATTCAGGATCTCACTACTAGATCGGACTGATAGAGATCTACCTGTTTACAGCCTCCCAAGAGCTGGGATTGCAGGCGTGTGCCACCATGCCCAGTCTCAATTGCTGTCTTAGCATGCCTTGGGGTGAGGTCAGCATGGCAGGCCTGGGGATTGAACCCCTGGCCCCTGTGCCTGCTTGCAGTTGCTTTAATCTGCTGAGCTATTTAGCCAGCTCTTATCGTATTTTATTTTTATTTTAGGTATCAGGGATCAAACTCAGGACCTTGCACTTGCCAGGCTGGCGCTTAAGCCACTGAGCTGTCACCCCAGCCCCTGTGGCTTAGGTTTTAATCATTAACCTCTAAGGCAAGCATACAGTTGACTTTTCCTCCCCAGTCAACGAACATTCACTCAGTGACTGAGAAGTGACTAGAAAGACGCTCAGCTGTGTGTTTTGAGTGGAGACTGGCATCACATGTCATTACTAAACCAGCCACACTGTCCTTTGTTCCAGTTATTCGAGCTAAAGTGAAAGAGCTAAAGACCAAGTGCCACGATGTGACTGCAGTGGTGGAGGTAAAGGAGATCCTAAAAGCGTCTCTGGTGAACATCCCGAGGGACACTGTCAACCTCTACACCAGCTCTGGCTGCCTGTGTCCTCCGCTTCACGTTAATGAGGAGTACATCATCATGGGTTATGAGGACGAGGAGCGCTCCAGGTAATCCATGCTGTAACCCCTGTGCCTACCCACCACTGAATTTCTCTGTACAGATGTCACTAATGGGAAGATCTTTGTAAGATCCTTCTGTTTGCTTGACAGTTACAGGTGGGGGTTTTAATTGGGTCTCTCAGGGTCATATGCTGGGTAGAGGCCTATGCCTGTGTGATTGATAACATATGAATTTTTCCAGAAAGCTAAAACATAGCTTCATTTGTTCCTTAATTAGTCCTTGACTGCCAAATGCCTATACGCTATTGCTTTCAATCTTAGTTCTCCTATTCTAGATTAAACACATAAAGTCTTTTGGGGCACCAGTTCTCTGTGTTTTTCATTGTTTCTTTAATTTTTTCCAAAGCTGATTGCTTGTTTTAAAAATGCAGGTTACTCTTAGTGGAAGGCTCCATAGCAGAGAAATGGAAAGATCGACTTGGTAAAAAGGTTAAGGTAAGCCTATGTCTATATTTCATTCAAAGTAATGCAGCGCAAAGAAAGAGAAAGTAGAATATAGCCAGCTGTCGTTGGAATGTGAGGCCTCCCTCAACTACATGAGCATATGCATGTTTTCATACTGAATACTCCGTGAACTGAATTTATCACTGACACTTTTTTTTTTTTTTTTTTGTCTTTTTGAGACAGGGTCTCACTGAGCAGTTCAGGCTGGCCTTGAGCTCACTTTTTTGGCCCAGGCTGGTCTCGAACTTGCACTGAGCCTCCTGACTCAGCCTCCCAAGTGTTGGGACTATAGGTGTGTGCCACCACGCCCGGCTTGACACTTTATTTTGAGGAATAAGTTCCCTGTATGTGTATCAGGATCTAACTATAGTTGTTTCAACTACTCATAATGAGTCTAGCAGTGGTTCATTTAGTCCTGGCAGGGTGGTTTTTACATTATCCTTAGAACCCCAAACTTTTTTCAGTTTTAATTTTAAAGAGGAGAAAAGAAAAAAAAAAAAAAAAAAAAAAAAAAAAAAAAAAAAAAAAAAAAAAAAAAAAAAAAAAAAAAAAAAAAAAAAAACAAGAACAAGAACAAAAACACAGCAACATAAAATAATAAAAAGAGTGCAGAATTTCAGAACAAAACTAGAAAATTAAAAATGGAGGTTACATTACATGTTGTTATCATCAAATTTGTTGATTGCAAGATTGAGCAATTAAACATTGACTCTTCCTTTCAATAAACCTTAACTGAAAAAAAAAAAAAACCTTTAACTATTTTCCTCATCCTTTTTATTTTTTAATTTATTTTACAGAAATCATAAAAATAACAGATAAGACATTAGAAGCAGTACACATTTGAGAAAAATAAGGTGAAAGGAATTCCATGGTGGTTGTTACATACTGCTTTTGTCATATTTCCCTAGAAGTCACAAGATACGTCAAATACAACTTCAGGCAGAAAGAAGGGAGGGATAAGAAGATATTCCAAGAGCTCCGCCCAGCAACCTTCTTAGGAGTTCTGGACAGAAGCTAGCCTGCTTAGCTGCAAAGGAGGATGGGAAATGATACTTTTTTTTTTCTTTTAAACTAGATGTATTTTTCCTTGCACATATTAGGAAGAGGGAAATAAACAGTGTGTAGGAGAAAACCAAAATGGTCCCATGCCCAGCCCCCAAGGCCTGTAGCCAGGTGTAGCCACAATCCATCTGCACAGGCGATCTGGCCTGCTGAGGTCCCTGGAGCAGTAACTGAGCTTCATTGTTTAATTCAGTAATGCTTAGATTCTGGTGGTCCACGAACAAAAATCAAGTAGTTATTTTATGATGGAAGGTTTCTTTCTTCCTGACTAAGGTTATTCTAAGGGAAAGAATGTTGGGGAGAGAGAGAAACTCAAGGGATGCATGGGGGTGGGGGTGGGGTGGGAACCTTACCAAACACAAGAGGTCCCCTTCTACCAGCTTGGGAAAAGGCTTGGGAAACATTTACAGGATCAGTTAAACGCCCTTGGGCAGTTGATCTTATACATCTGGTACTCAGCAAAGCAGTCATCTGAATTTGAGTGACTGAGAGAAATGTATAGGCATTATTTTGGAAAGAGAAACTCGCCCGGCAAGGCCCTTCTCTCCCCTTGTATGGTTATTAAAAGGTGAGATGCATTTTCTGTGTAGACCTGTGGGCATTCTCCACTTCCATCTCTCTTCAGTTCATTCGGTGTTTATTCAAGAAACAGCTCTTCCTCAGGGTGCTGGAATCCTGTACTGTCTTCTAATTTGGTTTTCTGCTTGCTAATGCAGAACAGGAATTTGTCCTAAATTCCTGTGCCAGTTGGAAGAGCATTCACCATCTCTGCTGCAGACAGAGCACGTAACGAGCTTTGCTGCTTGGGCTGTCAACAGGACGTATGGCTGGCTTGTCCTGTTTCTTAATAAGTGCACTCATTTCCCATTGTTTTCTAGGGGGAGCTCACTGAGCTGCTGTGAGATCTTTTACATTCCCAGTCGGGCTTTCTAAATGATCATGGACAAGAGAGTCCATGACGTGCACAGTTTTTAATCTGTGTGTACATACTCGGGGCAAGAGGGTTTGGATGGAACTTCTTTCTTTGGCTAGAATTCTTGAGATCCTCATTTCAGTTTTCTTTTCAATAGGAGAACATAAAAAAAATAAACTTATAGGGGATGTGAGTTGCTTATTTAATTAAAGTTGCTTCATTTCAGCTGCTTTTTGCTCTAACTAGGCAGGTCAAATATTTTAAAAAGACTTTGTGATGATCTTTCCTTAAAATGTGCTAAAATAAAGACTTCCAGTAATAGAAAATTAATAATGCCTAATTTACTATTATGTACTATGCACTTTATTTGTTTTCTTCAATCTTCAGAGCCATCATATAAAGCAGATTATATTATTGATAACAATTTAGAAATAATGAAAAAAAAAAAACTAAATCGGTTCAATTCAAGCAATATTACAGGCTAAGTCAGGGCATTAGAATTTGAACTCCATCCATCTGTCTTAGCATCCTTGCACTTGAAGTGTGGTCCCTGAGGCACCCAGCAGAGGTGCCACCTGCAGCCTGTGGCACCAGAGAAATCCTGGGCCCCATCCCAGACCCACGGAGTAAAAATGCACGTTTTCATCAAGGTCTGCAGGTGATGTCTGCCACCAAAGCTTGAGAGCTATAGCTGTCATGCTTAGTCCGTTATGCTCCCAATAGTGCAACTTCTGTTTAATTTCTTACGTTAGCTATAAGGAATATTACTATTGTTAATGTGAAAGTGGTTGACTATGAAAAACATTGCAAAGCTTGCTTTATTAAACTCAAAATGAGAGCAGGATCTTGTCGATTTTCTTTGCTATACTTGACAGACATGACTTAGATAAAAATGCCTGAGGGACACGATACCGCCCTTTTGTTGTTGCTGCTGCTGAAGTCAAACAGGTTTTAAAAGGTTATCTCATTATATGCCTGAAGAGAGAATTTGTAAAAAGCCCTTTATTCAAATGTTCCATGTAATTCTTACCTTTGTATGTTATCTCAGGAAATGACCACAGATATTGGTAGATACTTAGCACCATTTACAGACAGGGAAGGTGTCATTTTAAGGGTTGATAGGAAAGCAGCATTGACTACGTTGTCACTGGACAACTTTGCGCATCTTAAAGTGAGAGCATTAGGTTCATACAGTACCAGATTTACTGTTGCCCTGGGATGCATGTTTTATACACTTGGAAAAATAGTAAAATGCCTTAGATCTGGCTTGGCTGTCCAATCCAGCTGCTGGTCATGGAGATGGTGACTCTGTTATTACATGCGTGTGGCTATTTTCTCTCTTGAATTTCACAGCGCTGGGATACGAAGCTCCGTCATCTTGGACTGAATAAAAGTGACTCTAGCATCGGTGAACCTGCTCAGAATCAGAAGTCTGGCAGGAACTCTGAATCCCGGCAAGCACGCAGCTAAACCCTGAAATGCAAAGTGACATCGATGGATTTCCTACTAAGACTTGCATTGCTGGACTCACAAAGGAAAATTGCACTATTGCACATCATATTCTATTGTTTACTACAAAATGATGTGGTAACCTTCAGTACTTCTTATTTTTCTGACTTTTCTCCTTCCTCTCCCCCAACCTTCAAATGGTCTGGGGTTAGATCCCTGAATATATTATGTTTCCTATTTCACTAATCATGGAAAAACTGTTCTTCTGCAGTAATAATAAATTAAACATGTTGATACCAGGGCCCCTTTGCTGGAGTTCCCTATTTCATCTTTTGTACTCAGATTGGGAATGCAGTGTTGGATATAAAGAGACATTTCTGGTACATGCAAAAGCCAGGTATGCTGTGAGATGCACTCTGCTGATGAAATTACAGCCTTATTTTTGTATGCCTTTGGGGCATTTCCTCCTGCCTAGAGAGTTTGAAGTGTTTGTAAAGATAAAGTGGAAGTCTGAGGCCAAATGCCAGACAGAGCAATCAAGCTCCAGGAAGCATTTAGGAGGAAATGATACACAGATGAATTGTTTTCAAGGTTGGCTGGAGGCAAAATAAATAATTTTTGTAGCCACGGAAAGAGCATCTCACCCGACTGAGAGGCACAGGTAAACCAGGAGCCCTGCTGGTAGTAGCGCTTCCCTCTGCAGTTTATCTGACGTATTCATGAATATATTAATCAGCGTTAGGGAGCTGAGTTCTAACCAGGCATCTGCTGTTGTCACCATAGTTGGTTTAATTTGCTTCCTTCTAAATAAACCCATTGGTGAAAGTCTTTTGTTCCCGCTCTCTTTCTCTCCTTTTATAATAAATTGCACTCGATGCATTGGCTACGAAATGCATGGATACATGTGTTCCAGGGTGTTATTTTTAAAGGTGCATAGCTCCACAAAATGCTGTACTTTACAGGACACTGAAATGTGCAGAAATATAGGCTTTTTTATTGTGTGTGTGTGTGTGTATATATTGCAAGAACAGAAGTTGGACTAAATTACAGGCTTGTGCATGGATGCGATTGTTATTTGGATTTGTGCAAACAGTGTTTAGTGCTCAAAAATTTCTTTGTTTTCATTCATTCATTCATTGTCTTTTGAGACAGGGCCTCACTATACAATTCAGGCTGGCCTTTAGCTTACTTTGTAGCCTGTGCTGGTCTCCAACTCACAGTAATCCTCCTGCTTCAGCCTCCTGAGTACTAGGATCACAGGCATTCACTACTATGCCCAGCTTCAAAAATATCTAATTAAAAAAAAATTTGTTGTCCGAATTCTGACTTTTGAACCAAACATGTGCTGTCATTACCCAAGTTGCTGTGAGGCGCCCCACAGCTGTGGGAAATGGCAATATTTCTTCTTCCTTCTGCCAGGAAGTGGTTCCATGAGGTCCTTGCCAGCTACTTGCGAGTCTTATTGCTGCCGTTTGCATGTGTGCTGTTGGTAGAGCCAAATTTCCAAGCTACAGTGCACCGAAAATAAAATACTTAGCAAGAAATGGGCTCTACTTAAGCAAAGTGAGTTTGGGTGTCACAATCAAGTGATGATGGGGCACAGCTGGGGGGTGCAGTACACCTGCAAGCTTTCTGCTGGTGTCTTCACTCCGGAGTACCTGCACCTGGAGCAGGCACCCTCAGACCATTGCATACTAGCTGTGGGATGGAGGAGGAGGTTGACCCCAGGAGACTTCAGAGCGCTGGGATCTCAAATCCCGAAGACATCAACTCTTCCAGAGCCTTGTGAGAACCATTTTAGGTGATTTGGTGTGTGTGTGTGTCTGTCTGTCTGTCTGTCTGTGGTTCCAGAATGAAACTTGGGTCTGTGCCCCTGAGCTAGCCTCCACCCTGTTGATGAGACATTATGATATTCAATGAAAGACACGGGGCTGGTAAGATAGCTCAGCAGACTAAGGCGCCTGCTTAGGTAAACTTAGGCAAACACAGGGACCACGGTTCCATCCCTGGCACCACATGCTGCACAAGCCCTGGCCCCAGAATAGGCTGAGAGCCAGCTTGAGCGGTTTGAGTCCGAGTGTGCTGGTTCATGCCTGTAATTGCAGTGCTGGGGAGGCAGAAAGCAGGAGGATCACCACGAGTCTGAGCTGCCTGGTGAGACCCTGCAACAATAAAAGAAAAAAGAAATGGATGTTTCCAGCCCTTGAAGTCCTATTTTGAGGGTCAGGGACCTTACAATTGGTTTTTATTTAGGGATTTGACATAGTTAATGCCTAAGATATATACACATATATATAATATATATAAACAGTATAACAAAAGAAGGCCAGAATCTAGTCTGTACTGGGGATGACTGACTCAGCTCATCCTGTGAGGTTTCTGTCAGTTACTTAAAAATTCGAATGGGAGAAGGTGTGTGAGTAAAGCTGGAGTGGATCTTCAGTCTGATAGCTGCTGTGTCTTCATCAATAAATCACATCTCTTGGGAGATGACGTGATATATATATATATATATATATATATATATATATATATATTTTTTTTTTTTTTTTTTTTTTTTTTTTTTTTT